>WSFP011529373.1:0-12121 GCA_009831015.1 Picea engelmannii | reverse complement strand
CTCCACAAGTTGACCTTCTCCTCTTGTGAGTTTCAACCTTGTGAACATCAGAAAACAAAACACTTGCAAAATAATCAAGTCTTCAAAAACCTATGCTCTGATACCAATTTGATCTAAAAATGAAGAAGACTTGTAAACTTGGAAATATTTGCAAGTAAAGTTTATGTGTTAAAAGCAAATGGATCAACTTTGCAACAAATTATTAATAGGATTTACTCATTTAAGATGCATATAAATAGCATCATAATCAATGAACATAAACACACAACACAACAAATGATAAAGGATTTCACCCCTCTCTTGGGCTACATCTCCTGGTCCAGCTTCCAATGGATCATTATTATTATTTTCTCAAAGTGCTCAAAAAACATGCTTTACAATGCTCAAAATGACCAATAGACTTCTCCAATGGCTTCAAAGTGTCCAAAAACCCCTAGCTAGGCTTTTTCGGCACCTCATTTGGCCAACAAATGAAGAAATTAGGCTTCCATGAAGTCTCCTCTTCAAGCTTGTTGTCTCTGCATCTACAAATTGCACCCGTGTTCATTCAACCTAGTACACATGCTATTTAAAGCGTAAAAACTTGGCACCGAATGCAACCGCGCCAATGGTGTGAACTGTAGGATGGTTATGGGCGCAACAACCCCTAACCGCCAAGCTCTCAGGCACATGGGTCCATGTGACCTCACACAAATATAAAAGGGCTAACCATTTCCAAAACCAATCCAACTCCCGCGCTAAGGTTGAAGTCATATGTAATGGCGCCCAAGAACCGTGGCTAATACATTTGATAACACAAATGGGTGCCAACTGTTTACACAATGGTCATGCGGTTTTAAAATATATGCGAACGGAATGTTTGAAACATGCGCTCCATATATAAAGTGGTGGTCATATATATAAATGCATACGACCAGGGATGGGGCTAAGCCCCAGCCCGGACACGCCCCCATTCACATTTTAATACAATTCAAATGTAAATTAAACCATAGAGTTTATAAGGACCACCGTGTGGGCTAGTGGTAGCCCACACACTACCAAAGCGTGGAGCCATAGGGGAGGTCCAGGGTTCGACCCCCATGGACTCCATACAATTTTAAACAACAACCAATACAACGGTGCCACGTGGCAGCCCATGATTGGGCCAAGTGAAACCACACCATTAACAAAAATGATGCCACGTGTCACATCATAATTCGACCACATCTTCCAATCACAAACTACCATGTCATCACATGCCACATCAGTGTACGAACGTATGGTCTCTACCACATCATCATACGATCATGCCATGTCATCATCCGTACGGACTGTACGGACTGCACAGTCAGCGCCCCTTTTTTTTACATGTTTGACGATTCAAACAAATCGCGATATCTCTCGCTCCCGACATCCGTTTGAACCCAAAAAAGTTGCGTTGGGTTCATAACGACGAGGCCTACGCTCTCGTTCAATATGAAGCGATTCCGAGCACTTTGAATTTTTGA
Source organism: Picea engelmannii (assembly GCA_009831015.1). Taxonomy (NCBI): domain Eukaryota; kingdom Viridiplantae; phylum Streptophyta; class Pinopsida; order Pinales; family Pinaceae; genus Picea; species Picea engelmannii. Next base: position 10,634 of record WSFP011529373.1, on the reverse strand, counting down.
GCAAAATTTGATCCCCTGATCAGTTGGCTATGGCACAGAAGAATGGGTCACATACATTTTGATAAGCTTGTCAAAGTCAGAAAAAGAGAAGCAGTCAGAGAAATTCCCTAGATCATGAAACCAACCAACACTTTATGCAAGCATTGTCAACAAGGAAAAAAAACAAATAACAGGTTCAAATCAAAGGAATATTCAACGATAAGACCACTGGAAATTGTGCATATTGATTTAGTTGGACCAACTACAACAAAGGGTTTAAAAGGTGAGAAATACTTTATGTTATTAGTTGATGATTATACAAGAATGACTGCATTTTTTTTTCTCAAAAATAAGTCAGAAGCTTTTGAAAACTTCAATATCTACAAGGAAATGGTTCAAAATGAAATGGATTCAAAAATCAAATGCTTAAGATCTGATAATGGACAAGAGTTCACTTAAAAGGAATTTATGGACTACTGCAGCAGTAATGGAAAAAAGAGGCAATTATTCGTGGCTAGGGCACCTCAACAGAATGGAGTTGTTGAAAGAAAGAACAGGAAAATACAGGAAATGGATCGAACAATGATAATGGATTCCAAATTGACATATATTTTTTGGACACAAGCAATGCATACAATAGTTCACATTCAAACAGAGTAATGCTCAGAAACAACACTGACAAAAATCCCTACAAGCTATGGAAATGAAGACCAACAAATGTGAAGCACTTCAGAGTTTTTGGAAGAAAATGTTACATCAAAAGAGAAGATGGCAGAATGGGAAAGTTTGACTCTCGTGTGGACAAAGGAGTACTTATTGGTTACTCAAGTACAAGGAAAGCATACAAGTGTTACAACCTGAGATTGAACAAAGTTGTGGAAAGCATCAATGTAACAATTGATGAAATAGGTCGACAAGAATTAAATGACGAAGAAAATGAATCAATGGAACAACTTTATGAAGAAGAAACAAAAGATGAAAAATAAGGGGAAGATGAAGAGGATCTGATAGAAGCATAAGAGAAAGTTCAACAAGTACCTCCAAAAACACCCAGCAGACGAGTATAGAAGAATCATCCTTCAGATCAGATTATCGGAAAAAAATATGCAAGAGTTGAGACTAGAAGAAGAACATGTTGACTATAACAAACACACCTAGCACTCACATCTACGATTGAACCAACCTGTTTTGAAGAGGCCAGCAAGGATGAATTTTGGAATAAGGCCATGGATGAAGAATTGGATCAATAGAGAAAAATGGCACTTGGGAATTGGTTCCAAGACCAAAGGATAAGAATGTGATCGACACAAAGTGGGTATACAAGAATAAATTGAATGAAGATGGACAATTTACAAGGAACAAAGCTAGATAGGTATTTAAAGGATATGAATAGGTTGAAGGAATCAACTTTGAAGAGACATTTTCCCCAGTTTCTAGAATGGAAGAAATATGATTGCTTTTATCTTATGCATACTCCAAAAATATTAAAATGTATCAGATAGATGTAAAATCATCCTTTCTGAATGGGGAACTTGAAGAAGAAGTCTACATTGAACAACCAGAAGGATTCCATTTGTCATAGAATGTATATTATGTGTGTAAATTAAAGAAGGCCTTGTATGGTCTAAAATAGGCTCCTAGAGCATGGTACTCTAGACTGGATAAATATCTACAACAGGTAGGGTTCAGAAAATGAAGTGTAGAAAGAAACCTCTACATCAAGGTAAGTCAAGGTAATATTTTATTAATTGAAGTTTATGTTGATGATATTATTTTTGGTAGTGATGATGACAGGTTAAGCCAGAAATTTGAAAAGGATATGTAGAATGAATTTGAAATTTCATTACTTGGAGAACTATCCTTCTTTTTGGGACTTCAGATACGTCAAAGCAACCAAGAAATTTTTATTTCTCAAACCAAGTATATCCAATAAATGCTAAAGAGGTTTAGAATGGAATATTGCAGACCAATTATCACTCCCATGCAAGCTAGTTGCAAGAGAAGAAAATATGATGATTCAAAGTCTACAGATAAAAGACAATACAGGTCAACGATTGGTAGCCTACTATATGTGACAACATACATACTAGATGTAATGCAGGAAATTGGACAGGTGGCATGATTTCAAGAAGCACCAAAGGAATCACATGTATTAGCAGTGAAGAACATTTTCAGATATCTCAAAGGAATAGAAGATTTTGGATTATGGTATCCGAAAGGAAAAGATCTATCACTTATTGCCTACACAGATGCAGATTGGTCAGGTTGTATTAATGACTGAGGAAGCACCAGTGGAGAAATGTTCTAATTGGGTGAGTGTTTAGTATCATGGATAAGAAAGAAACAATCATCAGTATCTTTATCTACAGTCGAGGCATAGTATATTGCAGCAACAACATGTTGTACACAGGTTCTTTAAATGAAACAAAATATGACAGATATACAAGTTGAGTATGATGATACCATTCCAATCTATTGTGATAATACAAGCATCATCAGTATATCAAAGAACCCGGTGATGCACTCCAAGATGAAGAACATTTCAATCAAGTATCACTCTCTATGGGAACGAGTTGCAGAAAAGAACATCAGAGTTGAGTATGTGGGAACAGAAGAACAAGTGGAAGACATATTTACAAAACCACTTCCACGAGAAGCCTTTGAGTATATTCGCCAAAGACTCGAAGTTACTTCTACTCCAAAATGAATGCTTTTGAATTCTTATATTACATGTCTTAGATGTACTCGATGAATCATCATAAAGAGGACAGTTCAGTTAAGGAGAGCATCCCTAGATGGAAAGATACATTTTCCATTGATGACAAAGGGGGAGATATTTATCAGATGCAGAGAATAGAGGCATGATTCTGGGGGGAGAAACGGTCACAGAGATGCAGAGGACAAAGGCATGGTTATAGGGGGAGAATGAGTGATATGACTTCAATATTGCATGACATGATTTCAGTATTGCATCAAAGTGTTTCGATCAATTCCAAAGGGGGAGATTCTTGATTAAGGTTGGTTGTCATTGATGTCAACCCTTGAATAAAGTTCAGTAGCGAATTCCGGTAGCACAAAGGTTTGGGTAATGAACCCAATTTTTTTTTATGTAAAGATGACTCATTATTGTCTTGTCATGGTTGATAAGAAGTACAAATGGATGAACTCCAAAGTGGTCCCCTTATGGTGAAAGCCCTCACGAGAAGATGCTTTGAGGATTGAGTTATCCTAGAAGTATGGTTAGAGAACCCATGCTTAATTATGGAATAATGAGATGAAGGTCAGTGAATTTTTCAGTGAAACTATCCTAGATGGATAATAATTGTCATGCCATTTTCGGTGGTATGTGGAATGTCACATAACTCCTCATGGTTAGAGAGTTATGGCCATGTGAAGTTGGAGGACCCTCATGAGTCATCTAGAAGCCCCAAAAAGTCAAAGCGTTTGCAAAATAAATTATTAAAATAATAAAGTAAATGGAGAACTCCCAAAAATAAGGAAAATGTAATGCTATATGAAAGTATAAATAAGAGGCAAAGCTCTCTCATTTAATCACACTTGAACATATTTAATATCTTTTGTTATGTGAGGCTTATTGCAAGAAATCATTGATACATCTGAAGTTGTGAAAGTCTGAGATAGTACAAAGGGTTGATGGAGAAATTCTTGGAATTACAACGAATACTAAAAAACCCTATTTTTTGAGGCATACATGAGATGGCAGTGTATTAGGGTGCGTACATACTGAGGCGTATGCAGGCTGGCAGTGTATTAGGGTGTGTACATGTTGAAAATCCATGGAAACTTGAGAAGATGAAGATGCAGAGGTTCTAGATTCTGAGATCAAGATCCCAAGAAGGTCTAAAGTGCTCAGATACATCAAATCTATCCATTGGTTCAAAATTTATGTCTTATTTCTATGAATAGTTGGATTTTGATGTATGAATGAGAAATGGTTATGGATATTTGAGGATTTTCCCTAGAGAGACTAGTGGTTGCATGGGATCTTTTGCATAAGTTAAATCTATAGAAATACAATGTTGGTATATTTATCATTGATACTTCTTGTTGAGGCACGTATTGTATTTCTTGGCATATGGCTAAGGGTTTGTGGTACATGGTTGAGAGCTTGCATTTGTGAAGTGGTTGATGTATTGAGAGGCTGAATATCAGAAAGGGTTTGATGACTAGATCATGTGAGGGTTATTATACTTGTTCATGATTACACACACCTATATGGAACATGACTAGAGAGAAATATATATGCTTTGGGTAAAGGTTATGTATGAGGATGCATGCATAGGGTATAGTTACAGTCTGGATACAGTGACAGGTTACAGATCTATGTGAAAGAAGTTACAGAGGGACATAAGTTTTCAAGAGAAAGGAAACACCAGTTTTCAGAAAGCATACGAAGGCTGCATAACAATTTGGTCGCGTACATACGCGGGCTTCATAACAGATAGGGCGTGTACATACACGTGTTGCAGCACTACAAGTCACGTACCTATTGTATTTTTGTTGATACATCTTCAGCTCATGTACATATTGATTATAGGGAAGATGTACAGGTTGGATGTAGGTCAGTAGTACAGGTTGATATAGTTGTACAATGGTATATCTCACCGTGATAGTGTGACATTGGTTTCATCATTCAACTTCTACATCAGGGAAGTTGGACGTGGTAAGGACAGGTGGTTGTAGCCACCTTCCAGTTGTAGTTGGAGAACTTAGGGGGTTGTAGCCTCCTTCTAGTTATAGCCAAAGAATTGGGGAGTTGGAGCTTCCCTCGGGTTGTATCCTAAGAAACTAGGGGGTTGGAGCCTCCTTCCAATTGCATCTAGAAAACAAAGGAAGTTGGTGCTTCCAATGAATGTAATTCTTCAAGACATATAAGAAAAAGCATTCTGTGGTTTTCCCTCACTTTGGGTTTCCACGTAAAACACCGGTGTACTGTGTATGTGTATGATTGTTCATTTGTTCATTGCTTATTTACTTTGCGGTTATTGGATGATAATTCTACATTGATATAAAACTTGGATTATATGGTTAAAAAGGATTAGATTTCTCTATTACTGATTCACCCCCCCTCTCAATAATCCAACATATGTCATCATCTCATTGGAGAATATATTGGAGGTCTTATTGCCAACTTCAATGTTCCCAATGTTGTAAATGTTTAGATATCCAAATTTTTGAGCTTAGATGCTCTTTTTTAATTTTTATTACATTTTTATTGAAATGTTTACATACCGAAAGTTTTGAGCATCAACCCTATTTTTTAATGTTTTTATTATTTCTATTTGTATTGAAATGTTTACATACCAAAGGTTCAGATCATTGACACTTTTTTTGAGGTACTTGAATAGGCCTGACAACTTAAATGTTTACATAGTGCAAGGTCCTTAAACAGGCCTGACAGCTTAAATGTTTGCATACCAGGAGGCCCTCAAACAACTTGACAACCTTAAATGTTTGCCTAAATAGGATTCTCACAATACATTTTTCCTCGAATTTTTCCATACAATGTTGAAGTGAATTTGGACAATATTGTTGTCATCGCCAGTTGCATAGCCATTGTATGTTTCATACTTCTTCTATGCTTGGAATGAAAATTGGTCATCGCTGAAGATACATACATTGTTTACTGCTTTAGTGGGTGCTTCTTGTTTGTTGGTTCATCGGTTGTTGCTTGTTGTTGTTTGGTTCAAATTTGCAAGGTTGAGGACCTGCACCTGCGGTTGGACCTGTTGGTTCTTGTTGCTTGCTTTTGTTTACTTCAACTTTGCAGGGTTGGGGTCATGCATCCGCAGTTGGAGATGCTTTTTTGAATTTGTGGGGTCCAAATCTTACACCCACAATTCGACCTATGCTTATGTCGTTCATCGTTGTAGAGTAAGTTTTGATTCCATAATTTAATTTCTATTTGTTCTTTGTTGTTTACTGTTTGTATTTTGAAACTAAGAATGTTTGATTATTTCTACTGGCATGCTCAACATATGTTTCGGGTTCCTTTTTTGCTTGGGATGCAATTTGGTAATCATTGGAGATGCATATGTTGTTTATTGATTCAATGGTTGTTTCTTGTTCGTTGGTTCATTGGTTCGTCGGTTGTTGCTTGTTGTTGCTTGGTTCAAGTTTGTTATTTTGAGGTCATGCAGCTGCAATTGGGCCTATTTGTGCTTCCTCATTGGTTTTTTGCTTATTGTTTTCTTTTTTTTTCTTCGGCTTTGCAAGGTTGGGGTCCTACACCGAAAATTGGAGTTGTTTTTTTTTCACTTTGTGGTGTTTAGTTCCTGCACCCGCAAGTGGAACTATGATTCTATCATTTGTCGTGTCTAGAAAAGTCCATATCTGATGCATGTCCCATGCCCACCTATCCTTCTCTTAAATTTTTCTCCAATTTTTTTTCCTAGATCTGAACCATACCTACATGCCTTTGCAAAATGTTGTTGTAGAGGAAAAGGATATTGAGATGGTGCTAGCAAGAGTGGTGTTCTATGGATTGCAAATTGTAATATTCAGTTTCTATGTTGCTTGGCATGCAACATTGCTAGCACAATGAATGTGTTCTCAAATGCATCACACCATTTAAATTTGGACGAAACCATTATCATTCTAGGATACTTCAATGTTGACATGATACAAAATAGTGGCATAACAAATAATTGGACAACTACATGTGCAATCACAATGTCCATTGTCTTTTTGTTAAGATAAAAACATGTGCAAAACACACTTATTAACCATATATGGTGAAATGTGTCCATATCAAAATACAACCTCTTTATCTTGTACACAAACTAGTCTGACCACGATACAATTTGTATTCTACTTGAAATATGAGATGTACATCAAAGATATTGCAAAATTATATTTCCATGTCTCAAAGCATATCTGGATACTTTGTTGCACAAAACCAAAATCATTCAGCTATGGCCATGCAATTTCTTAATAGTTTTTGGCTTGTAATAGATTTTGGGCAAGAAAAACTCTATATAATTACAACCATGGATCAAGAAAAGAAAAGGTTCATGTTTCTAACTATCTTTTATTCTATTCCTTTGATTCTCATTTATTGTATGTACATATTACTTGTTCTCTCCTGCATGCCAACTTTCATTCATGTTCATTATATTTTGTGTGTTCCCACATTGAAACAAACATAATAAATGGAGAAGAAGAAGGAGTCTTTAACGCAAATGTAGAAGAGGAGATACAAAGGTGCATGTGTGTACTATTATTTCATATTCCGTTATTTTATTTATTGTCTGTATATGTGTTCACCTAATTTATTGTATGTAGATATTGTGTATCTTCCTACATAATAACTTATCTTCATGTCCTTTGTATTCTATGTGCTGCTACATTGAAAGAAATCGAACTCTATTTAGTTTTTTACATGTCTTCCTGTATACCAACTTACCTTCATGTGCATTGTATTTTTTTTCATTGCTACATTTAAACAAACATAATAACTAGAGAAGACAATGGACTCTTTGTCACAATTGTAGAAGAGGAGATACGCAGGTACATGCTTCTACTCTTATTTCATATTCCATTGTTTAGTATTTCATTTATTGTTTGTATATTTGTTCTACTTGTTCTACTGCTTTGCACCTAATTTACTATATGTAGATACTATGTATCTTTACACATAGTAACTTATCCTCATGTGAATTGTGTTCTCTTTCCTGCTACATTGAAATAAATATAAATGTATTTCTTTTTTTTACATATCTTTCTGCATAATAACTTACCTTCATGTCCACTGTATTTTCAGTGTTGCTACATTGAAAGAAACATATTAGTTGGATAGGAAGATGAATTCTTATATGCCACAACAGAGGGGGTTGAAGTACAATCTTTGAAAAGGTATACCAATTGTGCTAGTAAATCAAACACAAAAAATGGGTGGGTGCATATAATATTGGACTATAAAATGATGATTTTTCAATAATGGGCCTTTGTTGAGACTTCCCACTTCCAAACATTTCCCTCCCCATTTCTAATTTTCCCACTTTCTATTATCCATCTTTTCCCTCTTCTATACTTAACCAGATTCCCCTTTGTTTTTCTCATCTACTTTTGCTTTCTAGTTTCTTTTCTTAGTCGTCTTTCCAAAAATGTCTAGGTGCACGGTTTGGCCAACTCACAGGTTCACATTTATACTCATGATTCTATATCATGACTCCAACCGACAGTTTCCTCATTCCATACTTAGCAACTTTTTCGATCGCAGGTTCTCGTGATGGCGGATTCAAGATTGTGCCTCTAGATTTGGAGATTCCACGATATAAAGATTGGCTGCCATACCCCCACATCATGCCCTATTCCATGTTACACATTTTTTGCAGTCAACAAATCCGAGGCATACAATTTGACTGTCGGGTCCTCATGTTTCCTGAGTATCCCTTGACACCCTATATCATATTCCATCTCCTTCGACCTTGTATGTGACATTAAGAACAATTATAGACAATATACAATGCATATGCTTATTTAGTCCTTCTGATGTTCATCTACACATGCTTGCATCAGAAAAATTTGGACTAGTGACATGGCCATGAGCAGTCAATCATTGCAAACATCAACAGACTGACTAGGCGAAAGGTAAAGATTCATACATTGTGCTCCTCATATGTTTACCAAACGAATATCCTGAGCTATTTATTCATCTATGGCATGATAAATATGTTGATGTCATCTACAACACATACTTTGTATTTCACAAGAAGTATCAACGAGTGCAAGTGAGATGTCGAACATAATGAAAGTTCCGCAGAATAAGAGGTCCAGTTGCAAAACTCTGGCTCCATACTTCATCCATGTTGTGCGTCTACTTGTAAATTTATACCAAGAAAAAATAAAACAAAAAAATAATGCAGACTACCATTCACATTACTTTTCCTGTTCAAAAAATGTCACCAGGTATAAACTTATAACACCCAAAATAATATCAATAGAGGGCTTGAACAACCATCGAACTGGACAAGTGTTCATCGGGGAAATAATGGTAGTCTATAACACCTACTTGGACAAGGAAAACAAAAATAGATCTATTATGCATGCTAACATGACAGACAATGAAGCCTTGATGACAGACACACTAAATATTCCCACGCAGCTTGTCCAGAAACATGCAGAAAAGATATTGCCAAGTAATGGGATATTCATTACAAATTTTAATATATTGCCCAAAACAATATATGACCGTGGTGATTGTGATCGGATTATATCGCTCAACGAAACAAGTATTGTGGAAAAAATTCCTGTGATTTGTTCAGAATATCGTTTCATCCTGGACACAACAATCGGCCAACTTGCACAGAGCAACGACACTTACCCAATCAGAACCATTGGTGCAGTTGTCACACTCGCGAGAAAACTTGGCTCACAACACATTCTCCATATAAAATATGGAGTCAGACAACAACAAGGCAATGGTACTGTTCTCCATATCCATTTTTGTCCTTTACTTTCACATGTCCATGTATCTTGGTTATGTTTAAAAACTATTGCATTGTTCCATGTTGCAGCTACAATTGTTTGACACCTATTCAAATTTGTTTTCCTCAATGGAACAACAATTGCATAAAGGGAAATTTCCTCTTATGCTCTTCAAAAATATAACAAAGAAAATGGATGTTAAAGAAAGGATCTTTTGCACAACCCAAGAAACATTTGTAACAAAAATGTGAGAAGACATAGTACAGGATCTCAAGAAACTAACTAGCTCTACCACTATTGTGCGTATACATCTACAATTTCATCCTCACTTTGCTCATACAAATTGCCTTCACCAATTTTCTGCAGTTTTTATTTTTTGTTGTGCAGTTGTATATTATATTGTTCAATATATTAACTGTTATTCTCATGTGCCCATGTTGAGGGTGTTTTGGTTGCAGCGAATGTGTACTTGACCCCCTTCGAGCATGTATGTGCGAAATGCAACTCTCCTACTTCTGCCTCTACTTTCATAAATGATGGTAAAATTGATTTTATACGATGCAGTAAACAATTCCCTTTTACATATATAGACATTGCCTCAATGCTTCCATCTAAATCATAGGCAACACAATTGTACATTGTACAATTAGGCAACACAATTGTACATTGTACAATTAGACAGCCTCTGTTACAAGATGTGCTTCATGGGTTAGTAGAATTTCCATATGAAGTATACCTATAGAAAAAGGAAAATAATGTCTACATGTTGCACGACTTTCAAGTCCATAGTAAAGTTAACTTAAATGAGGACAATGCAATACTACATATCATATGGAAATAAAAAAAAACTTTGGAAGGAAACGAAAAAATCTCATGTGTATCTATAATTTTTCTTCAATACCCAAATGAATGTTTGTGGGACTCGAGTTCTTCGGATTTTACAACTATGGCTGTAAAATTTTCTTTCCATAGATTTTGTCTCTTTTGTGCACTTGAAAAAACAAGGAGAAACTAAATTTTGGAGTTACTTCACACACACCTAGGATTTCTTTTTCCTAAGGTTTTTATTTGTTTATTAGTCATAATTAGTCATTACCCAATCTCCTATATTTTAGGAGATAATATTCCACCTGAAGAATATTCTCTTTCAGTTCACACTTCAGTTTGACTAGTTGAGTTGAGTTTAGATGTTGCATTGGGATCAT
>WSFP011529372.1:0-12121 GCA_009831015.1 Picea engelmannii | reverse complement strand
ATCCTCCACCTTCCCTAAAAAATAGGAAACCAAATGTGAGGTGGATTCTCACATTTAATTAATTTATTTTGCATGAATATTAATAATAATTCACGTGCACTTGGTATTTTGGCCTTCATGTAATATATCCCTCCTCCACATTGACTAGGGATTGTGAAATAGGTTATTCCATGGTGCCAAGGTGTATGAGACATTTATATGAAACTTACAACACTTAGGGAAAGGTACCTAGGTGTGAAAATTCCATGTGTAACAGAATTCCCCCTAAAGTGTGAGGTCAAAAGAGATAATGATGGCCGAAACACTTTACAAATCTTTTATGCAAGGGTGTGGAGTTGGAGAACCTGGAAGAAGTTGCAAACAACCATCAAATAGTATTAATATATGTTCCATTTTCGAGGTAGGCATACCTTTGCTCGGAATAGGATATGACTCAAAGCATGGTCGTTGACCAATACAGTACGGATCCATGAAAAATATTTATTAAGAATATGGCCACAATAGATACAATGTGGATCCATACCTCCATGACATGAACTGACTGTAGCCACAAAAACCACACAGTGGAGTTACGAGATGATAAAACATAGCCACTGACCAATAGAATGTGGATCTATATGACAGTCTATACATCAGCATGCTAAAATGATCTCCTTCTCAGCCTGGGAAAAGCAGTTTAACAAAGTGAATGCTCAATCCAAGGTCTTCATCCCAATCTCGATGTTGTACGAATATAGCCATGTGAATAGATGTTTTGATTTCAAACATGGTAAAAACCACTTGATTACCGGTCATTGAGGTAAACCATTAACAAGTGCGAGGGAAATCACCAATGATGTCAATGACTCCCAAGGTACCCTAGTACATTCCAATGAATGTGAATAAATGAGCTAAAGTCAAACATCCATGCAATCATACGATCAGAGGTCAATGATGTAAACCTACTGTCAGAAGTGAGGAGGATTTCCATTGAGGTATGAGGGTCCCAAGGTACTAATTGGTTTCTAATTCAAATTCTTGGATGATGTGTTGAAGTCAACAGGAAAAGACTCGTCGAAGGAGGGCCTTAATGTATCCCCCATTATCGACACCAAACTGACAAAGGAAAGTGATGTAATATGGTGAATCAAATGAGTATGGACTGACACAGAAAATGGAAACTGGTAATACTACAGATGGATGGTTTGAAGTGAAACTTCCCTTGAACATGATGAGGCACAACAACAAATTTGGCAGTATTGACTCGACGAGTACCAAAATGTAATGTGACGACAATAAGAGCACTCTTCGACTGGACGAAAATGTATGGCGACATATGGAATTGGTATGACTCAGAGACAAGCGGATTACCCAACTGTAAGATGAGACGCAAACATGTGCCATGTTCAAGGGCGACAAAATATGCCATAAATAATTCTCAAAAAACTTGACCCACTTCCTTCAATTTTTTCCCCACCCAAATAGATTATTACCTCTTTTTAATTTAACGAGCTAGAGGAGGGTAACACATCCTCAATATAACTCACCTTCGGTAAGTTCCTCTTCCTTTGTTGAACGAACTGGAAAAAGTAAGGGTTCTTGCCCATATGGGTCCTTCAATGTGTAGTTTTGTGAGTCCAAAGAAAGAAAACTCAATGGTTTTTCATGTTTAGAGAGTCTGAAAAGAACTTAAACACGACTCCAGGGTTGTCCTTTTTCGTAATTTTAGTCTCGCAAGGTCAAAAAAGAGATAAAATACCACTCGAAAGATGCTCTTTAAAACCTGTTAACGAGTGTGAAAGGAAGCAATACCACTCGACAATCTTTTCATATTTAGAGATTCTGAAAAGAGATTAAAGGAGACTCCAGGGGGTTCCTTTTTCCTATAACCTTAACAAGTCTGAAAAAAGTGATAAAAGTGTACTCGGTTACATTCTCATGTATTTACGAACATGAGAAAGAACAAATACTAAGCTTGGTATTGGTTTCATTTTTACACAAGATTGAAACAAAATTAAACTTATTCTTGTAAATTCCCAACGTAATTTCCAAAGGTTTGGATACCCATGGATGGTCGGTACTCTGCCCCCAGATTGAAAAGATAGTTGCATAACTCCATAATGATAATCAAAGGCTGGAGACATGCCTCCCCAAGCTTCATTTCATTCGTTGACTTTGAGTTTGTCACCAATTTCTCTACTAGATGGAGAAAAAGGATAAGGGTGGATGAAAGGAAGGTTCAAATACGAGACCTAACAAAAGAATCGACTCGACATCTATGAGATCTAGCTAAAGACTCGACTCGATATCTATGAGATATAGAAAAAGACTTGTCTTGTTAGGAGAGGTGACTATTTAATTTTTTAACGAGCTTGACATATGAAAAGAACTATGCTCATGGCTCCAGGTTCAATCCCCAGATTTATGTTTCATTTTTTAATGAGCTTGCCACAGAGAGGAAAACTCTGCTTGAGACCTATGTTTCATTTTTAAATGAGCTTGCCACAGAGAAGTGAAACTATTCTCATGGTAACTCACCTTCGGTAAGTTCCTCTTCCTTTGTTTAATGAACTGGAAGAAGTAAGGGTTCATCCCCATATGGGTCCTTCAATGTGTAGTTTAGCGAGTCCAAAGAAAGAAAACTCGGTGGTTTTTCATGTTTAGAGAGTCTGAAAATAACTTAAATATGACTCAAGGGTTGTCATTTTTCGTAATTTTAGTGTCGCGAGGCCGAAAAAGAGATAAAATACCACTCGAAAGACGCCCTTTCAAGCCTTTTAATGAGTGTGAAAGGAAGCAAGATCACTCGACAATATTTTCATGTTTAGAGAGTTTGAAAAGAGATTAAAGGAGACTTCAGGGGGTTCCTTTTTCATATAACCTTTACGAGTCCTAAAAAGTGATAAAAGTCTACTCGGTTACATTCTCATGTATTTGTGAGCACGAGAAAGAACAAAGACTAAGCTCGGTATTGGTTTCATTTTTACACAAGATTGAAACAAAATTAAACTTATGCTTGTAAATTCCCTACGTAATTTCCAAAGGTTAGGATACCCATGGAAGGTTGGTACTCTGTCCCCAGCTTGAAAATATAGTGGCATAACTCCAGAATGATAATCAAAGGCTGGAGTGGCCAATTTCTATTGTAGGAAAATCCCTCTGTGGACAGGTGAATATCCTCTTGGATTCTAGACCCGTATACCAAGACAAAAAGAATGCAAATGGACACTAACATTCCTTTGAATATAACTAACTAATCATAAAGAGAAGGAGAAGGAAGAAAGTGTGATGCACATTATTCTGATGTTTGTCCTCGCAGCTCCAACTCGAGCTTGATCTCTAAGATCCTTAGCATTGTTTAACACCTGCAATGAAATGGATAGAAAAACAAAGAACTCCTACTCTACTATATAAGATTAGTCCAATCAAATCCATGTATAAGACAAACATGTGTAAAGAGACATAAGTTATAAGGAAATAGTCCAGGAAATATATTAATGATAACTTTTAAAGAAATAATTACACATTGTAGATGTAGTTGCAGCAGCTTCCTCAAGTCCTCCGCATCCAACCATTGCACAAAGCTCCAAAAATCATAGGTTTGATATCCTAAATTTTTATCCCAAGACCATAGGTTTGATGCCTCAAATATCCGCCATTCCTTCTCCATGGAAATCCCTCTGATCCAAGTGGATATCGGTGGCCACCCACCTTTTCCAACTAGCTCAAAACAGTTTTCTGGCAATTTTGGCAATTTACTATTTTTAGTAGTTTTAACTTCCAGGGTTATTTTGAGGGCCTAAATGAAGGTTTTTCAAGATTGAGCTTCTAAATAATAACATAATGAAATATTTATCCCCCAAAATTAATCTCCTCGATGATACCTTTCCAACGGGCTATCATACGCCTAAAACAGATATCTTATGCAAAAGTTACGACATCAGGAAGTTGATGTACTAACTTACCCAAACGGGGCCCACATGAGTTTTGGTGCTTCATCTCCTAGGGTTAGGTTTTTGGATGTATAGGGTTTTTGGCATTCATGTTTATTGTAAAAAGGCCTTCAGAGCCTCATTGTAATCTTCTTCTTCTTGTTAATGAGAGTAGTTGTCACATCTCTTCTCAGAGATACGTTGCCACCATTCTAGCAAGTCTTTCACTCTGTATTTTTACAGTCTTTGTACATTTCTTTCATTAATAGAAATCGTGTATTACTGTATATCTGTGTTTATGGTTGCATCACTAATACATTTTTGTTATATTATTGAATATCTGCGATATCTTTGTGCATTTATTTATTATATCTCCGCTCTCATTCCATGCCAAAAAATAATCTAGATCAGTGGTATCAAAGCAGGTTGATCTTAATCGTTTCTCAGTGCATGTCCCCGATGAGGTCTGAGTATAGCAAGTTGGGTCTCGAGCTTGTCTCTCTTGAAGACGATCTCTCTCGTGCGCGCCCAAGAAACCCTCCATGAAGGAAGAAAATAAAAACGATGAAGCAGTCAATCCTATCAATTTGTTGCTTGAGTAAGCTCTCACACGACAGAGGGATGAAATGATGGAGAATTTTTCCCACATCCTTCAATGCATGTCGACAGCAACAGGCGAATCTTCATCAAACAACCACTTTGGAAGCACCTCTCCTTTCAAGGTACAGGTTAATTTTGATATTCCCATATTTGAAGGTTAGATAGATGCAGATGCCCTAGACAAATGGTTAAATATGTTAGAAGGTTGTTTCTCTATTCATAATTTTTCCGACAGGAAAAATATCACCTTCGCACTCCTTATGGCTCTCCCCTATGTCAAACATTGGTGGGAAACTTACTGGGAGAAAATTTCCATAGAGGAGTCTCGAATATATGGGGTCGAGCCCACTTGGGATTTTTTTGTGTATGTGTTAAAGGAACAATATTACCCTGTTGGAAACTATGATGACCAGTACATGAGATGGACCACACTGCGGCAAGAGAGGGGCCAAGCAGTTTCGGAGTTCACCAATACCTTCCATACCTTGTGCACCAAGCTAGGTATCAAAGACTCTGGACGAAATTTGGTTCTGAAATACCGTGGGGCTCTACACAGATACATCCAAACTGAAATGGATTTTCTGGACATCTCATCACTCAGTGTTGCTTATTGATATGCTATTAAAATCGAGCAGAAATTTAAGCACCAGAACAAACGGGATTTCATATCTGTAAATCCGCAACAACCAAAGTATGATAAAGACGGATCTAATAAATAATCTCTTGAAAACCAGTCTAAGCCACAGGAGAAGAAGGTTCACATAAATACAAATAAGGACACTAGAAAATGGTGTGATTTCCACAAAAACCCCTGGCACAACACTGATGAATGTCGCTCAAAATAGTCATTGGTGGCCATGATCAAATACAAGGAGTCGAACCCTGATTCAGAAACTGATTCTAAAAATACTTGTAAAAGACTTATTATTGACGCAGAACCCACTGTTATTGTCACGGCCGCAGCAATTCAACCAGAAGAACTAACATGATCATGAAGAGGGGGAGCACATTTTTCATTCACATATGTGGGTGAAGGGGACCCCACTGCATTTGTATTGTTGATAGCGGAAGCTAGAAGAACCTCATCTCAGCAGATGTTGTCAAACAGTTGGGATTGTCGACAACACCACACCCGCAGCCATACAACATCGGGTGGCTTCGCCAAGGATGAGATCTATGTGTCAACCAACAGTGTTGATTATCATACAGCATCCAACCTTTCAAAGATGAGGTATTATGTGATATTTCCCCACTGGATGTCTGGGATTTCCTCTTGGGCCAACCATACATGTGGAGACGACATGTTGTTTATAAGTCTTGACCCCGCAGTGTCATTGTTACTTTGGGGGGTCATATCTATAGAATACTAGAGGTAGTTCCAACTATTGTTCCACCTAAATAGTGTCGCAAGGTAGTATCTCATACTGCAAAATTCAGCTTCTTCACAATTTGTTCAAAAGGTGAACAGAAGGACATTGCAACCACTACAGCCTCACCCCTAAGCACCTTCTATCCAACAGAAGCAGGTCGACAACGTTATAGCAAAGTGAAAATATTCCTTCTGCACACAGGAATCTCATGTAGCCAGACTGGTTAAAAAGGTCCAACCCTTCAAGCCACATGTGTGTGACAACCTTCAACAAGCTAAGCAGCGCAACTTCTCCAACAAGGCAGGCAGCTCATCAAGATGTAGATTCAGTAAACGTTTTTCCCTCTCCCACAGTAACTCAATGAAATGGATACAATTTCTTCCTAAGGAGGGAGGATTGATTGAGGTGGATATCGGTGGCCACCCACCTTTTCCAACTGGATCAAAATAGTTTTCTGGCAATTTTGGCAATTTACTATTTTTAGCAGTTTTAACTTCTGGGGCTATTTTAAGGGCCTAAACGAAGGTTTTTATATATAGAGATTCTAAATTATATCCAAAGGAAATATAGAGCCCCCAAAATTAATCTCCTCAACGATACCTTTCCTATGGGCTATCATACACCTAAAACGGAGATTGTATGCAAAAGTTACGACCCCGAGAAGTTGATGTACTAACTTACCCAAACGGGGCCCACATGACTTTTGGTGCTTCATCTCCTAGGGTTAGGTTTTTGGATGTCTAGGTTTTTTGAGATTCTTGTTTATTGTAAAAATTCCTTCATAGCCTCATTTTAATCTTCTTCTTGCGAATGAGAGTAGTTGTCACATCTCTTCTCAGAGATAAGTTGCCACCATTCTAGCAAGTCTTTCACTTTGCATTTTTACAGTCTCTGTACATTTATTTCATTAATAGAAATCGTGTATTACTGTATATATGTGTTTATGGTTGCATCTCTGATACATTTTTGTTATATTATTTAATATCTCTGTTATTATATCTCCGCCCTCATTTCATGCCAAAAAATAATTTGCATTAGTGGTATCAGAGCAAGCTGCTATTGATCATTTTTCAATGCATTTCCCCGATGAGGTCTGAGTATAGCAAGTTGGATCTTGAGCATGTCTCTCTTGAAGACAAACGCACTCGCATGCCCAAGAAACCCTCCATGGCGGAAGAAAATAAAAACGACGGAGCGGTCGATCCTATCATTATGTTGCTTGAGCAAGCTCTCACACGATAGACGAACGAAATGATGGAGACTTTTTCCCACATCCTTCAACGCCTGCCGATAGAAACAGACACATTTTCATCAAACATCCACTTTGGAAGCACCTCTCCTTTCAAGGTACAAGTTAATTTTTATATTACCGTATTTGAAGGTCAGATAAATGCAAATGCCCTAGACAAATGGTTAAATCTGTTAGAAGTTTATTTCTCTGTTCATAATTTTTACGACGGGGAAAAGATCAACTTCACACTCCTTAAATCTCTCCCCCATGTCAAACACTGGTGGGAAACTTACCGAGAGAAAATTTCCACAAAAGAGTCTAGAATATATGGGTTCGAGCCCACTTGGGACTTTTTTGTGGATGCGGTAAAGGAATAGTATTACCCTGTTGGTAACTACGAGAACCAATACATGAGATGGACCACACTATGGCAAGAGAGGGGCCAAGAAGTTATGGAGTTCACCAATACCTTCCATACCTTGCGCACCAAGCTGGGTATCAAAGACTCTGAACAACATTTGGTTCTGAAATACTGTGGGGCTCTACATAGATACATCCAAACTGAAACGGAATTTCTGGACATCTCATCACTCGATGCTCCTTATCGATATGCTATTAAAATCGAGCAGAAATTTAAGCACCAGAACAAACAGGATTTCGGATCTATAAATCCGAAACAACCAAAGTATGATAAAGACGGCTCTAATAAGCAGTCTCCTGAAAACTAGTTTACGCCATAGGAGAAGAAAGGACACAGAAAGACAAAGAAGGACACCAGAAAATGGTGCGATTTCCACAAAATCCCCTGGCACAACACCGATGAATTTCGCTCAAAACAGTCATTAGTGGTCAAGCTCAAAGACAAGGAGCCAAACCCTGATTCAGAATCTGGTTCTCAAAATACTGGTAAAAGAAATATCATTGACGCAGACCCTACTGTTATTATCATGACCGCAGCAATTCAACCAGAAGAACCAACAGATCCTTAAGAGGGGGAGCATCTTTTTCATTCACAGATGTGGGTGAAGGGGACCCCGCTGCATTTTAATGATGATAGTAGAAGCCAGAAGAACCTCATCTCAGCAGAGGTCGTCAAACAATTGGGATTGTCGACAACACCACACCCGCATCCATACAACATCAGGTGGCTTCACCAAGGACGAGATCTTTGTGTCAGCCAACAGTGTCAATTATCATACGGCATCCAACGCTTCAAGGATGAGTTATTATGTGATTTTTCCCCATTGGATGTTAGTGATGACCTCTTGGGCCAACCATACATGTGGAGATGACATGTTGTTTATGAGTCTCGACCCCATAGTGTCATTTTTACTTTGGGGGGTCATCTCTACAGAATACCAGAGGTAGTTCCAACTATTGTTCCAGCTAAATAGTTCTGCAAGGTAGTATCTCATACTGCAAAATTCAACTTCTTCACAATCTGTTCAAAAGGTGAACATAAGGACACTGCAACCACTACATCCTCGCCCCAAGCACCTTCTATCCAACAGAAGCAGGTCGACAAGGTTGTAGAAAAGTGCAAAGATTCCTTCTGTACACAGGCATCTCATGTAGCTAGACTAGTTAAAAAGGTCCAACCCTTCCATCAACATGTTCATGACATCATTCAACAAGCTAAGCAATGCAATTTCTCCAATAAGGCAGGCAACTCTTCAAGATGCAAATTCAGCAAATGTTTTTCCCTCTCCCCCGAGAACTCAACTCAATGGATTCCATTTCTTCCTAAGGAGGGAGGATTGATCCAGGTCGATATCGGTGGCCACCCACCTTTTCCAACTGGCTCAAATCAGTTTTTTGGCAATTTTGGCAATTTACTATTTTTAGCAGTTTTAACTTCTGGGGATATTTTGAGGGCCTAAATGAAGGTTTTCTGAGATCAATATTCTCAATGATGGTTGAAGGAAATGTTGAGCCCCAAAAATGAATCTCCTCGAGGATACCTTTCCAACGGGCTATCATACGCCTAAAACGGAGATCGTATGCAAAAGTTACGGCCTCGGGAAGTTGATGTACCAACTTACCCAAACAGGGCCCACATGAATTTTGGTGCTTCATCTCCTAGGGTTAGGTTTTTGGATGTCTAGGGTTTTTTGAATTCTTGTTTATTGTAAAAAGGCCTTCATAGCCTCATTGTAATCTTATTCTTGCGAATGAGAGTAGTCGTCACATCTCTTCTCAGAGATAAGCTGCCACCATTCTAGCGAGTCTTTCACTCTGTATTTTTACAGTCTCTGTACATTTATTTCATTAATAGAAATCGTGTATTACTGTATATCTGTGCTTATGGTTTCATATCTAATACATTTATGTTATATTATTGAATATCTGTGATATCTCTGTGCATTTCTTTATTATATCTCCACTCTCATTTCATGCCAAAAAATAATCTGGATCAATGGTATCAGAGCAGGATGCTCTTAATCATTTTTCAGTGCATGTCCCTAACGAGGTCTGAGTGTATAGCAATTTGGGTCTCGAGCTTGTCTCTCTTGAAGACAATATTTCTCGTGCTCCCAACAAACCCTCCATGGTGGAAGAAAATAAAAACGACGAAGGAGTCGATCCTATCAATCTATTGCTTAAGCAAACTCTCACGTGACAGAGGGACGAAAAGATGGAGAATTTTTCCCACATCCTTCAACGCCTATCAATAGAAATAGACGCATCTTCATCAAACAACCACTTTGGAAGCACCTCTCCTTTCAAGATACATGTTAATTTTGATATTCCCATATTTGAAAGTCAGATCGATGCAGATGCCCTAGACAAATGGTTAAATCTATTATAAGGTTATTTCTCTATTCATAATTTTTCCAAAAGAGAAAATGTCACCTTCGCACTCCTTAAATCTCTCCCCTATGTCAAACATTAGTGGGAAACTTACTGAGAGAAAATTTCCACGGAAGAGTCTAGAATATATGGGGTCGAGCCCACTTGGGATTTTTTTGTGGATGCAGTAAAGGAAAAGTATTACCCTATTGGCAACTAAGAGGACCAGTACATGATATGTACCACACTACGGAAAAACAAGGGCCAAGCAGTTCCGGAGTTCACCAATACCATCCATACCTTGCACAACAAGCTGGGTATCAAAGACTCCGAACGACATTTGGTTCTGAAATACCGTGGGGCTCTACACAAATACATCCAAACTGAAATGGATTTTCTGGACATCTCATCACTCGGTGTTTCTTATCGATATGTTGTTAAAATTGAGTAGAAATTTAAGCACCTGAACAAACGACATTTCAGATATGTAAATCTGCAACAACCAAAGTATGATAAAGATGACTCTAATAAATAGTCTCTTGAAAACCAGTCTAAGCCATAGGAGAAGAAGGGTCACAGAAAGACAAAGAAGGACACCATAAAATGGTGCGATTTCCACAAAATGCCCTGGCACAACACCGATGAATGTCGCTCAAAACAGTCATTGGTGGCCGAGATCAAAGACAAGGAGTCGATCCTTGATTCAGAATCTGATTCTGAAAATAATGGTAAAAGACATATCATTAACACAGAGCCCACTATTATTGTCACGACCACAACAATTCAACCAGAAGAACCAATAGATCATGAAGAGGGGGAGTGCCTTTTTCATTCATAGATGTGGGTTAAGGGGACCCCGCTGCATTTTATTGTTGATAGCAGAAGCCAGAAGAACCTCATCTCAGTAGAGGTCATCATACAGTTGGGATTGTCGACAACACCACACCCACAGCCATACAACATCAGGTGGCTTCGCCAAGGACGAGATCTTCGTGTCATCCAACAGTGTCAATTATCATATGGTATCCAACCCTTCAAAGATGAGGTATTATGTGATATTGCCCCACTGAATGCATGTGATGTCCTCTTGGACCAACCATACATGTGGAGACGAAATGTTGTTTATATGTCTCGACCCCGTAGTGTCATTGTTACTTTGGGGGGTCATATCTACAGAATACCAAA
Organism: Picea engelmannii; assembly: GCA_009831015.1. Classification (NCBI taxonomy): domain Eukaryota; kingdom Viridiplantae; phylum Streptophyta; class Pinopsida; order Pinales; family Pinaceae; genus Picea; species Picea engelmannii. Next base: position 1,034 of record WSFP011529372.1, on the reverse strand, counting down.
GGTAGTTACAACTATTGTTCCAACTAAATAGTGTCGCAAGGTAGTATCTCATATTGCAAAATTCAGCTTCTTCACAATCTGTTCAAAAGGTCAACAGAAGGACATTGCAACCACTACAGCCTCACCCCAAGAACCTTCTATCCAACAGAAGTAGGTCGACAAGGTTGTAGCAAAGTGCAAATATTCCTTATGCACACAGGCATATCATGTAGCCAGACTAGTTAAAAAGTTCCAACCCTTCCAACCACATGTTTGTGACAACCTTCAACAAGCTAAGCAATGCAACTTCTCCAACAAGGCAGGCAATTCATCAAGATGCAGATTCAGCAAACGCTTTTCCCTCTCCCACGGGCACTCAACACAATGGAGACAATTTATTCTTAAGGAGGGAGGATTGATCGAGGTGGATATTGGTGGCCACCCACCTTTTCCAACTGGATCAAAACAGTTTTCTGACAATTTTGGAAACTTACTATTTTTAGCAGTTTTAACTTACGAGGATATTTTGAGGGCCTAAATGAAGGTTTTTATAGATAGATCTTTTTAATTGTATCCAAATGAAATATCAAGACCCCAAAGTTAATCTACTTGACGATACCTTTCCAACGATCTATCATACGCTTAAAACGGAGATCGTATGCAAAAGTTACGACCCCGAGAAGTTGATGTACTAACTTACCCAAATGGGGCCTACGTGACTTTTGGCGCTTCATCTCCTAGGGTTAGGTTTTTTTATGTCTAGGGTTTTGGGTATTCCTATTTATTGTAAAAATTCCTTCATAGCCTCATTGTAATCATCTTCTTGTGAATGAGAGTAGTCGTCACATCTCTTCTCAGAGATAAGTTGGCACCATTCTAGCGAGTCTTTCACTTTGTATGTTGACAGTCTCTGTACATTTATTTCATTAATAGAAATCATGTATTATTGTATATCTGTGTTTATGGTTGCATCTCTGATACATTTATGTTATATTATTGAATATATGTGATATCTCTATGCATATCTTTATTATATCTCCACTCTCATTTCGTGC
>WSFP011529369.1:0-12121 GCA_009831015.1 Picea engelmannii | reverse complement strand
ATCCTCCACCTTCCCTAAAAAATAGGAAACCAAATGTGAGGTGGATTCTCACATTTAATTAATTTATTTTGCATGAATATTAATAATAATTCACGTGCACTTGGTATTTTGGCCTTCATGTAATATATCCCTCCTCCACATTGACTAGGGATTGTGAAATAGGTTATTCCATGGTGCCAAGGTGTATGAGACATTTATATGAAACTTACAACACTTAGGGAAAGGTACCTAGGTGTGAAAATTCCATGTGTAACAGAATTCCCCCTAAAGTGTGAGGTCAAAAGAGATAATGATGGCCGAAACACTTTACAAATCTTTTATGCAAGGGTGTGGAGTTGGAGAACCTGGAAGAAGTTGCAAACAACCATCAAATAGTATTAATATATGTTCCATTTTCGAGGTAGGCATACCTTTGCTCGGAATAGGATATGACTCAAAGCATGGTCGTTGACCAATACAGTACGGATCCATGAAAAATATTTATTAAGAATATGGCCACAATAGATACAATGTGGATCCATACCTCCATGACATGAACTGACTGTAGCCACAAAAACCACACAGTGGAGTTACGAGATGATAAAACATAGCCACTGACCAATAGAATGTGGATCTATATGACAGTCTATACATCAGCATGCTAAAATGATCTCCTTCTCAGCCTGGGAAAAGCAGTTTAACAAAGTGAATGCTCAATCCAAGGTCTTCATCCCAATCTCGATGTTGTACGAATATAGCCATGTGAATAGATGTTTTGATTTCAAACATGGTAAAAACCACTTGATTACCGGTCATTGAGGTAAACCATTAACAAGTGCGAGGGAAATCACCAATGATGTCAATGACTCCCAAGGTACCCTAGTACATTCCAATGAATGTGAATAAATGAGCTAAAGTCAAACATCCATGCAATCATACGATCAGAGGTCAATGATGTAAACCTACTGTCAGAAGTGAGGAGGATTTCCATTGAGGTATGAGGGTCCCAAGGTACTAATTGGTTTCTAATTCAAATTCTTGGATGATGTGTTGAAGTCAACAGGAAAAGACTCGTCGAAGGAGGGCCTTAATGTATCCCCCATTATCGACACCAAACTGACAAAGGAAAGTGATGTAATATGGTGAATCAAATGAGTATGGACTGACACAGAAAATGGAAACTGGTAATACTACAGATGGATGGTTTGAAGTGAAACTTCCCTTGAACATGATGAGGCACAACAACAAATTTGGCAGTATTGACTCGACGAGTACCAAAATGTAATGTGACGACAATAAGAGCACTCTTCGACTGGACGAAAATGTATGGCGACATATGGAATTGGTATGACTCAGAGACAAGCGGATTACCCAACTGTAAGATGAGACGCAAACATGTGCCATGTTCAAGGGCGACAAAATATGCCATAAATAATTCTCAAAAAACTTGACCCACTTCCTTCAATTTTTTCCCCACCCAAATAGATTATTACCTCTTTTTAATTTAACGAGCTAGAGGAGGGTAACACATCCTCAATATAACTCACCTTCGGTAAGTTCCTCTTCCTTTGTTGAACGAACTGGAAAAAGTAAGGGTTCTTGCCCATATGGGTCCTTCAATGTGTAGTTTTGTGAGTCCAAAGAAAGAAAACTCAATGGTTTTTCATGTTTAGAGAGTCTGAAAAGAACTTAAACACGACTCCAGGGTTGTCCTTTTTCGTAATTTTAGTCTCGCAAGGTCAAAAAAGAGATAAAATACCACTCGAAAGATGCTCTTTAAAACCTGTTAACGAGTGTGAAAGGAAGCAATACCACTCGACAATCTTTTCATATTTAGAGATTCTGAAAAGAGATTAAAGGAGACTCCAGGGGGTTCCTTTTTCCTATAACCTTAACAAGTCTGAAAAAAGTGATAAAAGTGTACTCGGTTACATTCTCATGTATTTACGAACATGAGAAAGAACAAATACTAAGCTTGGTATTGGTTTCATTTTTACACAAGATTGAAACAAAATTAAACTTATTCTTGTAAATTCCCAACGTAATTTCCAAAGGTTTGGATACCCATGGATGGTCGGTACTCTGCCCCCAGATTGAAAAGATAGTTGCATAACTCCATAATGATAATCAAAGGCTGGAGACATGCCTCCCCAAGCTTCATTTCATTCGTTGACTTTGAGTTTGTCACCAATTTCTCTACTAGATGGAGAAAAAGGATAAGGGTGGATGAAAGGAAGGTTCAAATACGAGACCTAACAAAAGAATCGACTCGACATCTATGAGATCTAGCTAAAGACTCGACTCGATATCTATGAGATATAGAAAAAGACTTGTCTTGTTAGGAGAGGTGACTATTTAATTTTTTAACGAGCTTGACATATGAAAAGAACTATGCTCATGGCTCCAGGTTCAATCCCCAGATTTATGTTTCATTTTTTAATGAGCTTGCCACAGAGAGGAAAACTCTGCTTGAGACCTATGTTTCATTTTTAAATGAGCTTGCCACAGAGAAGTGAAACTATTCTCATGGTAACTCACCTTCGGTAAGTTCCTCTTCCTTTGTTTAATGAACTGGAAGAAGTAAGGGTTCATCCCCATATGGGTCCTTCAATGTGTAGTTTAGCGAGTCCAAAGAAAGAAAACTCGGTGGTTTTTCATGTTTAGAGAGTCTGAAAATAACTTAAATATGACTCAAGGGTTGTCATTTTTCGTAATTTTAGTGTCGCGAGGCCGAAAAAGAGATAAAATACCACTCGAAAGACGCCCTTTCAAGCCTTTTAATGAGTGTGAAAGGAAGCAAGATCACTCGACAATATTTTCATGTTTAGAGAGTTTGAAAAGAGATTAAAGGAGACTTCAGGGGGTTCCTTTTTCATATAACCTTTACGAGTCCTAAAAAGTGATAAAAGTCTACTCGGTTACATTCTCATGTATTTGTGAGCACGAGAAAGAACAAAGACTAAGCTCGGTATTGGTTTCATTTTTACACAAGATTGAAACAAAATTAAACTTATGCTTGTAAATTCCCTACGTAATTTCCAAAGGTTAGGATACCCATGGAAGGTTGGTACTCTGTCCCCAGCTTGAAAATATAGTGGCATAACTCCAGAATGATAATCAAAGGCTGGAGTGGCCAATTTCTATTGTAGGAAAATCCCTCTGTGGACAGGTGAATATCCTCTTGGATTCTAGACCCGTATACCAAGACAAAAAGAATGCAAATGGACACTAACATTCCTTTGAATATAACTAACTAATCATAAAGAGAAGGAGAAGGAAGAAAGTGTGATGCACATTATTCTGATGTTTGTCCTCGCAGCTCCAACTCGAGCTTGATCTCTAAGATCCTTAGCATTGTTTAACACCTGCAATGAAATGGATAGAAAAACAAAGAACTCCTACTCTACTATATAAGATTAGTCCAATCAAATCCATGTATAAGACAAACATGTGTAAAGAGACATAAGTTATAAGGAAATAGTCCAGGAAATATATTAATGATAACTTTTAAAGAAATAATTACACATTGTAGATGTAGTTGCAGCAGCTTCCTCAAGTCCTCCGCATCCAACCATTGCACAAAGCTCCAAAAATCATAGGTTTGATATCCTAAATTTTTATCCCAAGACCATAGGTTTGATGCCTCAAATATCCGCCATTCCTTCTCCATGGAAATCCCTCTGATCCAAGTGGATATCGGTGGCCACCCACCTTTTCCAACTAGCTCAAAACAGTTTTCTGGCAATTTTGGCAATTTACTATTTTTAGTAGTTTTAACTTCCAGGGTTATTTTGAGGGCCTAAATGAAGGTTTTTCAAGATTGAGCTTCTAAATAATAACATAATGAAATATTTATCCCCCAAAATTAATCTCCTCGATGATACCTTTCCAACGGGCTATCATACGCCTAAAACAGATATCTTATGCAAAAGTTACGACATCAGGAAGTTGATGTACTAACTTACCCAAACGGGGCCCACATGAGTTTTGGTGCTTCATCTCCTAGGGTTAGGTTTTTGGATGTATAGGGTTTTTGGCATTCATGTTTATTGTAAAAAGGCCTTCAGAGCCTCATTGTAATCTTCTTCTTCTTGTTAATGAGAGTAGTTGTCACATCTCTTCTCAGAGATACGTTGCCACCATTCTAGCAAGTCTTTCACTCTGTATTTTTACAGTCTTTGTACATTTCTTTCATTAATAGAAATCGTGTATTACTGTATATCTGTGTTTATGGTTGCATCACTAATACATTTTTGTTATATTATTGAATATCTGCGATATCTTTGTGCATTTATTTATTATATCTCCGCTCTCATTCCATGCCAAAAAATAATCTAGATCAGTGGTATCAAAGCAGGTTGATCTTAATCGTTTCTCAGTGCATGTCCCCGATGAGGTCTGAGTATAGCAAGTTGGGTCTCGAGCTTGTCTCTCTTGAAGACGATCTCTCTCGTGCGCGCCCAAGAAACCCTCCATGAAGGAAGAAAATAAAAACGATGAAGCAGTCAATCCTATCAATTTGTTGCTTGAGTAAGCTCTCACACGACAGAGGGATGAAATGATGGAGAATTTTTCCCACATCCTTCAATGCATGTCGACAGCAACAGGCGAATCTTCATCAAACAACCACTTTGGAAGCACCTCTCCTTTCAAGGTACAGGTTAATTTTGATATTCCCATATTTGAAGGTTAGATAGATGCAGATGCCCTAGACAAATGGTTAAATATGTTAGAAGGTTGTTTCTCTATTCATAATTTTTCCGACAGGAAAAATATCACCTTCGCACTCCTTATGGCTCTCCCCTATGTCAAACATTGGTGGGAAACTTACTGGGAGAAAATTTCCATAGAGGAGTCTCGAATATATGGGGTCGAGCCCACTTGGGATTTTTTTGTGTATGTGTTAAAGGAACAATATTACCCTGTTGGAAACTATGATGACCAGTACATGAGATGGACCACACTGCGGCAAGAGAGGGGCCAAGCAGTTTCGGAGTTCACCAATACCTTCCATACCTTGTGCACCAAGCTAGGTATCAAAGACTCTGGACGAAATTTGGTTCTGAAATACCGTGGGGCTCTACACAGATACATCCAAACTGAAATGGATTTTCTGGACATCTCATCACTCAGTGTTGCTTATTGATATGCTATTAAAATCGAGCAGAAATTTAAGCACCAGAACAAACGGGATTTCATATCTGTAAATCCGCAACAACCAAAGTATGATAAAGACGGATCTAATAAATAATCTCTTGAAAACCAGTCTAAGCCACAGGAGAAGAAGGTTCACATAAATACAAATAAGGACACTAGAAAATGGTGTGATTTCCACAAAAACCCCTGGCACAACACTGATGAATGTCGCTCAAAATAGTCATTGGTGGCCATGATCAAATACAAGGAGTCGAACCCTGATTCAGAAACTGATTCTAAAAATACTTGTAAAAGACTTATTATTGACGCAGAACCCACTGTTATTGTCACGGCCGCAGCAATTCAACCAGAAGAACTAACATGATCATGAAGAGGGGGAGCACATTTTTCATTCACATATGTGGGTGAAGGGGACCCCACTGCATTTGTATTGTTGATAGCGGAAGCTAGAAGAACCTCATCTCAGCAGATGTTGTCAAACAGTTGGGATTGTCGACAACACCACACCCGCAGCCATACAACATCGGGTGGCTTCGCCAAGGATGAGATCTATGTGTCAACCAACAGTGTTGATTATCATACAGCATCCAACCTTTCAAAGATGAGGTATTATGTGATATTTCCCCACTGGATGTCTGGGATTTCCTCTTGGGCCAACCATACATGTGGAGACGACATGTTGTTTATAAGTCTTGACCCCGCAGTGTCATTGTTACTTTGGGGGGTCATATCTATAGAATACTAGAGGTAGTTCCAACTATTGTTCCACCTAAATAGTGTCGCAAGGTAGTATCTCATACTGCAAAATTCAGCTTCTTCACAATTTGTTCAAAAGGTGAACAGAAGGACATTGCAACCACTACAGCCTCACCCCTAAGCACCTTCTATCCAACAGAAGCAGGTCGACAACGTTATAGCAAAGTGAAAATATTCCTTCTGCACACAGGAATCTCATGTAGCCAGACTGGTTAAAAAGGTCCAACCCTTCAAGCCACATGTGTGTGACAACCTTCAACAAGCTAAGCAGCGCAACTTCTCCAACAAGGCAGGCAGCTCATCAAGATGTAGATTCAGTAAACGTTTTTCCCTCTCCCACAGTAACTCAATGAAATGGATACAATTTCTTCCTAAGGAGGGAGGATTGATTGAGGTGGATATCGGTGGCCACCCACCTTTTCCAACTGGATCAAAATAGTTTTCTGGCAATTTTGGCAATTTACTATTTTTAGCAGTTTTAACTTCTGGGGCTATTTTAAGGGCCTAAACGAAGGTTTTTATATATAGAGATTCTAAATTATATCCAAAGGAAATATAGAGCCCCCAAAATTAATCTCCTCAACGATACCTTTCCTATGGGCTATCATACACCTAAAACGGAGATTGTATGCAAAAGTTACGACCCCGAGAAGTTGATGTACTAACTTACCCAAACGGGGCCCACATGACTTTTGGTGCTTCATCTCCTAGGGTTAGGTTTTTGGATGTCTAGGTTTTTTGAGATTCTTGTTTATTGTAAAAATTCCTTCATAGCCTCATTTTAATCTTCTTCTTGCGAATGAGAGTAGTTGTCACATCTCTTCTCAGAGATAAGTTGCCACCATTCTAGCAAGTCTTTCACTTTGCATTTTTACAGTCTCTGTACATTTATTTCATTAATAGAAATCGTGTATTACTGTATATATGTGTTTATGGTTGCATCTCTGATACATTTTTGTTATATTATTTAATATCTCTGTTATTATATCTCCGCCCTCATTTCATGCCAAAAAATAATTTGCATTAGTGGTATCAGAGCAAGCTGCTATTGATCATTTTTCAATGCATTTCCCCGATGAGGTCTGAGTATAGCAAGTTGGATCTTGAGCATGTCTCTCTTGAAGACAAACGCACTCGCATGCCCAAGAAACCCTCCATGGCGGAAGAAAATAAAAACGACGGAGCGGTCGATCCTATCATTATGTTGCTTGAGCAAGCTCTCACACGATAGACGAACGAAATGATGGAGACTTTTTCCCACATCCTTCAACGCCTGCCGATAGAAACAGACACATTTTCATCAAACATCCACTTTGGAAGCACCTCTCCTTTCAAGGTACAAGTTAATTTTTATATTACCGTATTTGAAGGTCAGATAAATGCAAATGCCCTAGACAAATGGTTAAATCTGTTAGAAGTTTATTTCTCTGTTCATAATTTTTACGACGGGGAAAAGATCAACTTCACACTCCTTAAATCTCTCCCCCATGTCAAACACTGGTGGGAAACTTACCGAGAGAAAATTTCCACAAAAGAGTCTAGAATATATGGGTTCGAGCCCACTTGGGACTTTTTTGTGGATGCGGTAAAGGAATAGTATTACCCTGTTGGTAACTACGAGAACCAATACATGAGATGGACCACACTATGGCAAGAGAGGGGCCAAGAAGTTATGGAGTTCACCAATACCTTCCATACCTTGCGCACCAAGCTGGGTATCAAAGACTCTGAACAACATTTGGTTCTGAAATACTGTGGGGCTCTACATAGATACATCCAAACTGAAACGGAATTTCTGGACATCTCATCACTCGATGCTCCTTATCGATATGCTATTAAAATCGAGCAGAAATTTAAGCACCAGAACAAACAGGATTTCGGATCTATAAATCCGAAACAACCAAAGTATGATAAAGACGGCTCTAATAAGCAGTCTCCTGAAAACTAGTTTACGCCATAGGAGAAGAAAGGACACAGAAAGACAAAGAAGGACACCAGAAAATGGTGCGATTTCCACAAAATCCCCTGGCACAACACCGATGAATTTCGCTCAAAACAGTCATTAGTGGTCAAGCTCAAAGACAAGGAGCCAAACCCTGATTCAGAATCTGGTTCTCAAAATACTGGTAAAAGAAATATCATTGACGCAGACCCTACTGTTATTATCATGACCGCAGCAATTCAACCAGAAGAACCAACAGATCCTTAAGAGGGGGAGCATCTTTTTCATTCACAGATGTGGGTGAAGGGGACCCCGCTGCATTTTAATGATGATAGTAGAAGCCAGAAGAACCTCATCTCAGCAGAGGTCGTCAAACAATTGGGATTGTCGACAACACCACACCCGCATCCATACAACATCAGGTGGCTTCACCAAGGACGAGATCTTTGTGTCAGCCAACAGTGTCAATTATCATACGGCATCCAACGCTTCAAGGATGAGTTATTATGTGATTTTTCCCCATTGGATGTTAGTGATGACCTCTTGGGCCAACCATACATGTGGAGATGACATGTTGTTTATGAGTCTCGACCCCATAGTGTCATTTTTACTTTGGGGGGTCATCTCTACAGAATACCAGAGGTAGTTCCAACTATTGTTCCAGCTAAATAGTTCTGCAAGGTAGTATCTCATACTGCAAAATTCAACTTCTTCACAATCTGTTCAAAAGGTGAACATAAGGACACTGCAACCACTACATCCTCGCCCCAAGCACCTTCTATCCAACAGAAGCAGGTCGACAAGGTTGTAGAAAAGTGCAAAGATTCCTTCTGTACACAGGCATCTCATGTAGCTAGACTAGTTAAAAAGGTCCAACCCTTCCATCAACATGTTCATGACATCATTCAACAAGCTAAGCAATGCAATTTCTCCAATAAGGCAGGCAACTCTTCAAGATGCAAATTCAGCAAATGTTTTTCCCTCTCCCCCGAGAACTCAACTCAATGGATTCCATTTCTTCCTAAGGAGGGAGGATTGATCCAGGTCGATATCGGTGGCCACCCACCTTTTCCAACTGGCTCAAATCAGTTTTTTGGCAATTTTGGCAATTTACTATTTTTAGCAGTTTTAACTTCTGGGGATATTTTGAGGGCCTAAATGAAGGTTTTCTGAGATCAATATTCTCAATGATGGTTGAAGGAAATGTTGAGCCCCAAAAATGAATCTCCTCGAGGATACCTTTCCAACGGGCTATCATACGCCTAAAACGGAGATCGTATGCAAAAGTTACGGCCTCGGGAAGTTGATGTACCAACTTACCCAAACAGGGCCCACATGAATTTTGGTGCTTCATCTCCTAGGGTTAGGTTTTTGGATGTCTAGGGTTTTTTGAATTCTTGTTTATTGTAAAAAGGCCTTCATAGCCTCATTGTAATCTTATTCTTGCGAATGAGAGTAGTCGTCACATCTCTTCTCAGAGATAAGCTGCCACCATTCTAGCGAGTCTTTCACTCTGTATTTTTACAGTCTCTGTACATTTATTTCATTAATAGAAATCGTGTATTACTGTATATCTGTGCTTATGGTTTCATATCTAATACATTTATGTTATATTATTGAATATCTGTGATATCTCTGTGCATTTCTTTATTATATCTCCACTCTCATTTCATGCCAAAAAATAATCTGGATCAATGGTATCAGAGCAGGATGCTCTTAATCATTTTTCAGTGCATGTCCCTAACGAGGTCTGAGTGTATAGCAATTTGGGTCTCGAGCTTGTCTCTCTTGAAGACAATATTTCTCGTGCTCCCAACAAACCCTCCATGGTGGAAGAAAATAAAAACGACGAAGGAGTCGATCCTATCAATCTATTGCTTAAGCAAACTCTCACGTGACAGAGGGACGAAAAGATGGAGAATTTTTCCCACATCCTTCAACGCCTATCAATAGAAATAGACGCATCTTCATCAAACAACCACTTTGGAAGCACCTCTCCTTTCAAGATACATGTTAATTTTGATATTCCCATATTTGAAAGTCAGATCGATGCAGATGCCCTAGACAAATGGTTAAATCTATTATAAGGTTATTTCTCTATTCATAATTTTTCCAAAAGAGAAAATGTCACCTTCGCACTCCTTAAATCTCTCCCCTATGTCAAACATTAGTGGGAAACTTACTGAGAGAAAATTTCCACGGAAGAGTCTAGAATATATGGGGTCGAGCCCACTTGGGATTTTTTTGTGGATGCAGTAAAGGAAAAGTATTACCCTATTGGCAACTAAGAGGACCAGTACATGATATGTACCACACTACGGAAAAACAAGGGCCAAGCAGTTCCGGAGTTCACCAATACCATCCATACCTTGCACAACAAGCTGGGTATCAAAGACTCCGAACGACATTTGGTTCTGAAATACCGTGGGGCTCTACACAAATACATCCAAACTGAAATGGATTTTCTGGACATCTCATCACTCGGTGTTTCTTATCGATATGTTGTTAAAATTGAGTAGAAATTTAAGCACCTGAACAAACGACATTTCAGATATGTAAATCTGCAACAACCAAAGTATGATAAAGATGACTCTAATAAATAGTCTCTTGAAAACTAGTCTAAGCCATAGGAGAAGAAGGGTCACAGAAAGACAAAGAAGGACACCATAAAATGGTGCGATTTCCACAAAATCCCCTGGCACAACACCGATGAATGTCGCTCAAAAAAGTCATTGGTGGCCGAGATCAAAGACAAGGAGTCGATCCTTGATTCAGAATCTGATTCTTAAAATAATGGTAAAAGACATATCATTAACACAGAGCCCACTATTATTGTCACTACCACAACAATTCAACCAGAAGAACCAATAGATCATGAAGAGGGGGAGTGCCTTTTTCATTCATAGATGTGGGTTAAGGGGACCCCACTGCATTTTATTATTGATAGTAGAAGCCAGAAGAACCTCATCTCAGTAGAGGTCATCATACAGTTGGGATTGTCCACAACACCACACCCACAGCCATACAACATCAGGTGGCTTCGCCAAGGACGATATCTTTGTGTCATCCAACAGTGTCAATTATCATACGGTATCCAACCCTTCAAAGATGAGGTATTATGTGATATTGCCCCACTGAATGCATGTGATTTCCTCTTGGACCAACCATACATGTGGAGACGAAATGTTGTTTATATGTCTCGACCCCGTAGTGTCATTGTTACTTTGGGGGGTCATATCTACAGAATACCAAAGGTAGTTACAACTATTGTTCCACCTAAATAGTGTCGCAAGGTAGTATCTCATATTGCAAAATTCAGCTTCTTCACAATCTGTTCAAAAGGTCAATAGAAGGACATTGCAACCACTACAGCCTCACCCCAAGAACCTTCTATCCAACAGAAGTAGGTCAACAAGGTTGTAGCAAAGTGCAAAGATTCCTTATGCACACAGGCATCTCATGTATCCAGACTATTTAAAAAGTTCCAACCCTTCCAACCACATGTTCGTGACAACCTTCAACAAGCTAAGCAATGCAACTTCTCCAACAACGCAGGCAATGCATCAAGATGCAGATTCAGCAAACGCTTTTCCCTCTCCCACGGGCACTCAACACAATGGAGACAATTTATTCTTAAGGAGGGAGGATTGATCGAGGTGGATATCGGTGTCCACCCACCTTTTCCAACTGGATCAAAACAGTTTTCTGACAATTTTGGAAACTTACTATTTTTAGCAGTTTTAACTTACGAGGATATTTTGAGGGCCTAAATGAAGGTTTTTATAGATAGATCTTTTTAATTATATCCAAATGAAATATCAAGACCCCAAAGTTAATCTACTTGACGATACCTTTCCAACGATCTATCATACGCTTAAAACGGAGATCGTATGCAAAAGTTACGACCCCGAGAAGTTGATGTACTAACTTACCCAAATGGGGCCTACGTGACTTTTGGCGCTTCATCTCCTAGGGTTAGGTTTTTTTATGTCTAGGGTTTTGGGTATTCCTATTTATTGTAAAAATTCCTTCATAGCCTCATTGTAATCATCTTCTTGTGAATGAGAGTAGTCGTCACATCTCTTCTCAGAGATAAGTTGGCACCATTCTAGCGAGTCTTTCACTTTGTATGTTGACAGTCTCTGTACATTTATTTCATTAATAGAAATCATGTATTATTGTATATCTGTGTTTATGGTTGCATCTCTGATACATTTATGTTATATTATTGAATATATGTGATATCTCTATGCATATCTTTATTATATCTCCACTCTCATTTCGTGC
>WSFP011529362.1:0-12122 GCA_009831015.1 Picea engelmannii | reverse complement strand
TTTGACCTTAGACATTTTTACGAGGATTTTCCAAACAAAATAGGGCATATTGAGTGGTTGAGTACCTATGAAATGTTCCAATAATCTAATGTGATAAAGGGAAGTTGAATTATACCTTCCCTCACATGTTATATACCTTAGAAAAGAAACCACCAATTCATTCCACTCCTTCCTTATGTAAGCCCTTGGAACACTCTTCCCTAGTTTCCATCCTCAATGTTATGTAATCCCTTGGAACAACCTTGAAAAACAAAACCCCTGATGCTTGCAACATTGTCTAAAGGATGGACAAACTATGTTTCTTTTTCCAAATATGTAAAATGAGTATATTACAGTTTAATGAACATATTTCCCTATTATTATATATGGGTTTTATACTTATTCAAAAAAAATTCCAAGACTTTACAAGGTTTTATAATTCAGTGAAAAATCGCTAAGATTTTACAAGATTTTATAATTCAGTGAAAGATTCGCCAAGATTTTACAAGATTATATAATTGACTAAAATATTCGCCAAAAAATTATATATACATATTCTATAATTGATAAAATAGCCTTCATTTTTTCCTATGTATCATGGGGATTCGCCCATTTATTATATATATAAATTTAGGGGGGGTTCTTAAAATCACCCCTGGAAAGACCTTCTCCATTCAAGATTTTCTAGAAGAGATTCAGGATGATTTGAGAGTCTCCTTCCACTATGAGTTTGTTGAAGTGGTGCTTTAAGGGAAACTGAAGTCTTGTGGTTAGCCCCCAGAGTTCAGCGACATTGTTGGCAGTATGTCCCAAATTTACCGTTGTAAGGAGGAGAATGATTCCTTGCTAATTGCATATCACTGCCCCAAACCCCGCCGCTCCTGGATTTCCTTTGGAGGCACCATCAAAATTGAGCTTGAGGAAATCCATTAGGGGTGGGGACAAATGGGAAGGGTTGTTCCTTTGAGAAGAAGGGTGAGGATGGGGTGCCATACCTTGAATGTTGTTGAGTTTCCAGTTATTCATGATGCTCTGCTCTTGGGTTGGGAAAATCAAGTCCTCCTCCCACCAAGGCTGTAAGCTGATTGTTTCAGTTATATTGAGGGAAATTTTGATCCAAGTGCATTTCCAATCCTTCTTGATTTTTCTAAAGATTCTTTTGTTTCTCTCTTTCCAAAGTTTTCAAAGGATGAAGCCAGGGAGAAATTTCCAAATGCAATTCAAAATTGGCAACTGAAAGGCTTCTTCTCTCAATGCTTGAATAGTGTTGTTGATGATGTCCCTTTGGGGATCTGAAGTGCGCATTATGGTTGTAAAGTGATCCCATATTTTAGCGCTGTAAGGGCAGGTGTTGAGAAGGTGATTCAATATTTCTACCTCTTCTAGATGGAGGTGACAGATGGAAGGTCCTACAAATCCCCTTTTAGTAAGATTCTCCCAGGTGAGGATACTGCCATGTGCCACCATCCAGAGAAAAGTGCTTATTTTAGGCCAATTCTTTAAGGACCAAATTTTGCACCAGATTTCCTTTGGGGGGTGAGGATTGGGATGGGATTTTATTCCATAGGATTCTTGGATGCTGAAAGTGCATTTTGGAGTTCTTCCGCATCTGAGGATTTCCTCGCCTTGCAAAATAGGAATTTTCCTATTATTGGACATTTTGTGCCAAGGTTGGAGGTCCACCTGTGCATTGACATGAACTTCTTCTCTGTCGATTTTCTAGGATCTCCATGTGGTACTTGTGTAGTTGTGTCTCCAAAAATTTTCCACTCTGGTCAATCCTGCATGTTTTGTAGGGGGGGGAAAGGTGTTCTCCCAGTCCTCCATAGCTAAAATTGGTAGTTGTTGCCACGCATAATTCGAGAAGAGGGTTGTTTGACCGTTTTGAATTTCCCAGAAGTGATGGTTAGCGATCAAGTGGCGATTCTGCTTGGCTATTATCCAAATTAAGGAGCCCGAGATATCTTCATTCCAGTGAATGAGGTTCCTTTCTATGGTGTTCAGAGTATACTTTCATTGCCAGATCTTGGACCAAAGGTCTTGAGGTGTTTAGAACCATCTCCATCGAATCTTTGCGATAAGAACTTTGTTCAAAATAGAGGGGTCTCTGATTCCTAGGCCTCCTTGTATCTTGGAATTAATTATAGATCTACTCCCAGCTGATCAAGGTGAGTTTCTTATGTGTTTTGATTCCCTGATAGAGGAATTTTCTTTGCAAGGATTTAATTGCACTAGGAATGTTGGTAGGGGATGTGAGGGTAGAGAAGGTGTAGACTGGCAGGGCCTGTAGAACTGATTTGAGGACGATGAGACAACTAGAGAAGTTTAGAGAACAATAGGTCCAAGAGGAGAGTTTTTTAGCTAAGGAGGTAAGGAGACCTTCCCGAGAGTTGTTCCAGAGGGCTTTGTCAAGGAGGGTGATGCCAAGATATTTGGACGGAAGGGAGCTTCACATGAAACCCAAAATGCCTGAAATGTGGAGCTGAATCGACAGAGGAGTATTAAAAAATAAGACATGGGACTTGTCCTAGTTTATGTCCATCCATGATGCTTCAAAGAAGGTATTAATGATAGAGATAATGGTAAGGGCCTCTTGGACTATTGGTGAGTGCATCATTATCATGTCATCCACAAATTGGATGTGAGAAATTGGGGGGCTGATACCATGCAAAGGAAACCCTTTCAGCATCCTATTTGCCGCCACAACCTTAATTGAACAACCTAGTCCTTCTACTAGGATGATGAAAAGGAAGGGTGAGAGGGGGTCCCCTTGACGAATTCCTCTTGTGGGGTGAAGGGGCGCGAAGGAACGTCATTGATAAGGATTGAGAAGAAGTTCGTGGAGGTGAGGTTCAAAATCCAAGCAACCCAAGAGGGGTCAAAACCAAAGGCGAGGAGCATAGATTGCATATAGTCCTAGATTAACTTATCAAAAGATTTGGAAAGGTCTAGTCTTAAGAGCTACCTAGAGTTTGGGTCTCCTGTAGAGATTGTATGAACTCATGGGCGAGGATGACGTTGTCGAGGATTTTTCTGCCTTCCATATATCCTGATTGTTGTCACGAAATGATAAAAGGTAGGAGGGGCTTAAGTCATCTTCCAATCACTTTGGTCAGGAGCTTGTAGATGACGTTGCAAAGAGCTGTCGACCTGAACTACTTAGGATGGTTCACTTGCTCCTCCTTGGGTATGAGAGTAAGGAAGGTCGCATTAAGGGTTGGCAGGACCTGTCCAAATATTCTAGAGTCTTCAATGATTTCCCAAACTTCCTCTCTGAGCATGGGCCAACAATGGTGAAAGCAATCAAAAGTGAATCCATCGGGTTTTGGGCATTTTCCTTTTAGGGTGTCTTGAAGAGCCTGGTCCACTTCCTCGAGCGTGATCGATCAAAGTAAAGCCGCATTTTGATCCGAAGAAATTAAGGAGGGTATGTTCTACATGATCTGTGCTATAGCTTCATATCTATCCCTCTGGGGCTCTGTTAGGAGGTTTTGGTAATAGTTAACTAGTTCTTCCTCCAGATCCTCATGGGTGTGTCTGGTTTGTCCATCCTCGAAAGTAAGTTGAGTGATATGATTGGCATGCCTTCTTTGGATGGTGGACCTGTGGAAGAACTTGGTGTTTCGATTTCCCTCTTTGAGCCATTAGATGTGAGATTTTTGCCTCCACGGAATTTCTTTTTGAAGTTTTCTTTCCTCCACCTTTCGTCTGAGTGCTTCCTCCTATTGTTTGAGGGGTTTAGTTAATCCCGTGTCCCAGATATGACCATCGACATTTCTCATTTGATCCATGAGATGCTTTTGGGCTTCAAAGATGTTGCCAAAAGTTTGTCTATTTCAGGTTTTGAGTTTCTGATTGAATTTCTTGAGTTTTTGATGGAATCGGTACATCTTAGTCCCAGTGGAAACCGCAAATTCCTCCCACCAAATGTGAGCATTCTGACGGAAGTCAGGGTGGTTTATCGAGAACTGCTCCATTCTTAAGGGATTGCATCTTGGGGTGGCCAGGACATCTATCCAGAGTTCTATAGGCCAATGATTAGATCCATGGAAATCTAGGATCTTGGCTTCCAAAGGTGTACCCTCCATCATGAGAGAGTCTGAAAGGAGGAAGTAATCCAATCTATAGGCTATTTGGTGAGATCCCATTCTGCGGTTTGTCAAGGAGAAGGTGTCATTGGCATTGCGTGGATATACTAGGCCAAGATTGTCAAATTGGCGCTGAGAGTTGATCGAATCCCCATCAAGCTTCCAAGTGCCTCCTCTTTTTTCATCTAAGTTGTAGATCATGTTCAACTTGCCTCCTAGGATCCATCTATTCCCTTCTGTTATAGTGGCTTGATGTTCCAAGCTGCGAAGGAAGGATTGTCTGTCCCCTAAGTTGGTTGCTCCATAAACATTAGTTAGGTACCCTGGCTTGTTGGAGCTAATGAGTCGGTATCTCGCCATAATGGACCATTTGGTTAAGAAAAACTTGTCTAGAGTGATCATGCTTGGGTTCCAACATAGAGCTAACCCTCGTGCTTCTCCCATGGCTGCTATGTAGGTGCCTCTCCCCTGCGTCCAACAGTTGGGAAGTATCTTTTCCATCTCTTTTATTCCACATTTTGTTTCCTCGAGTAGCAATATATCTGGTTTTTCCACGATGAGCATATCTCATAGTAATCTATGTTTACTACGAACCTTGAGACCCCTTATATTCCGGGAGATGATATTCATGAAGAAGGGTGGGGGGGGAGAGGTGGGAAACTGTCATATATAATATGGATCTGACCTAAGTTGACCATGAAGTGTCCAATCTCCTAGATGAGCTTATTGGTGGAATTACGTCCTCGCTTCTTTTCATATTTCTAAGGTTTGAATTGTTCTTTTCGGGTATGTCCGTGGATTCCTAGGCGGTGGAGCCTGCTAACAAGTTGAGGAAAATTTTGTGCACTTTTCTCAGCTTGTCTGGTCGAATGGTAAAGATTTTATGATGTATGTAGGCATGCTCTAGGTGTTCCAGGTCTACTCCGGCTAGATATTTATCATCCAATTCCATATCCGCATCTCCATCTTCAGTCTCTTTGGGTTCTAGAGCTGTGGTCAAGGAGCTGGTTGTGGCGGTAGGTTGGGAGGACACTAGAGTTACCTCTGCTTCCCCTTTTGTTGGGTCTGGGGGTGTTTTCTCTGGGGGGGGAGCTCATGATGCTTCCAAGCCTACTGGTTGTTTCTACAATATCCCATATTGATTACTTCTGGTTGGTTCCCTGACGGTTTGGGCTACTGGCCTCTTTCCTCGTTGTCTTCACTTTCTTGTTGCTGGTATGAATCCCTCTTTGTCTGAGTTTGCTTCTCAGTGCCCTTCCTTACTCAGTGTGTTAAGAGGAAAGTCCCTAAAGAGGTTTCCGTGCTCATGGCATTTTCAACATCTGAACGAGATGTGTTCATAATGAATGGTTTGCATCTAGTCCTTATCCTAATACTCCAGAACCATATACCCTGGTATCAGCTTTGCAATGTTTACATAGACGCATATCCGTGCATAGGCGGTATATCCCCGTTGCTTGGTGGCTTCAAAAGATTTGACATACACTGCTATTGTGTTTCCTATGCCCGTCAGGACCTCTTCCAGCCAGAACTCGTGTGGCAAGGAGTATAAGTGTAACCAGACTAGGGCATGGGTGAATTCCTCCAGTTTAGGGATGGATTTCTCCTTACAAAATCTCAGAAAAAGACTCTTTGAGTTGAAGAAATATGGTCCGCTATCAAAGATTTGATTTCGATCTTCTAGGTTATGTAGGATTATGGTAAAGAAGCCCTTGGAGCCCAGCTGCAGATCAAAGTGGCCTTTGGGCTTCCACCATTGGTATATCCATTTTACCAGTTCCTTTTCAGATGGCCAAAGACCTAAAAAATTTCCGATTAGGGCGTAGTCTCTCATGTACTGCTTCTGTTCGTCAATCGAGGGTGTGCTAACAATTTATTTTGGAGCTTAAATAATGCATTTCCATGGTACCCAAGGTCAGGCCATGCTTGCAACTGGTGTGGTGGGTATGGCTTTCCTTGAGTCTATGTCCATATCTCGATCTTTGAAAGTCCACTCAGAGATGAGTTGTGCGCGTAGGTCTAGGGGGGTTCAAAAGTTGGGCGCTTGGAGCCGCCTCTGTTTCTTCCTTGGGCTGTTGTGGCATTGTATGAAGGGCCTCGCGACCCTTCGGCACTTGGGAGCATAATGCCCTTGTACAATGGAAAGGTGCACCAGAGTAGAAGTTACCCTAACCCTCTATGCACTCTCAAAACATATTAATACATAATGTATTAATTAACCATGCATTATTAATATATTACTTTATTAGTATATTCATATTTTAATAATATATTATTTAATAATGTATAAATACATTAGTAAAGTAATATATTAATATATTAAAGTAATATTATATTATTATTAAATTAATATATTAATAACACGTTATTATTAGAGTATTAATTCATTAATAAAGTATTGATAATTAATCAATTAATAATGTATGAAAACATTAACTTTCAATTAATTATTATATTAATATTTTTTGTACATTATTTTTTTAATTTGGACATTAAATCATTATTTATATGTTTTTATTTATTAATGATTTATTATTCTTCTATCATGCACTCGACTTTCAACTAACAACAATCATTTTATAAAAGTGGTTGATATATGCTCATCATGTTCATCTCCACTATTTTCCACCTTTCTAAACTAATAACCTATTTATATCTTATAAAGTGATTATTATTAATTTATGCTAAATTGTAAGTGATAATTATGATTTTAATATATATGCTTGTAAATTGTAGGTGATATGCACTTTTAAAAAAAATAATAATGTGATGCAATTTTAGTTTGTATCCAATTAAAAAGCTTGATGAAGCGAACGCAATCAACTTGCCTTTGAATAAGCGATAATAACAATGTAGTCACACCAATCCTCTCACCAAATACCAAATAATCGATGTCGATAAAATTTCGGGAACGAATTTCTAGAGCCGTGAGAAGAAGCACAGTCAGATCACTAGCAGACATATACTTTCAAAAAAAGTGAATTAGAAAAATATTGAAAGTGACTTAGAAAATATCGGTGCGTTATTGAGTGAGTTAGAAATGAGAAAGTGACACAGATCGATGTCTGGCGATGCAGGAAGGTAGCAACATTCATGTGCGGGCAACTGCAGCCAACATAACTTCTTTTCGCCTCTCGCTGTTTGATGTGAGAGAAAAGGTATGATACTCTTCAATGGCTGTGCACCTCTATGTACATTCCTACCTCCTCATTTGAGGCAATGAGAAGGGAATCAACATGATTTATATTTGATGATTTCGAAAATAACAGGAGCATTTCAAAGATTTCAAGGCGAGGTTTCGGGACGCTTCGAAATGGAAAATCAAAGTATTTAATATCACATTCCCGTTTATCGATCTGGGCGATGAATAAAATATCGCAATTTTTCACGGCCACCATTTGATATTTGAAAATATTTTCCATCCACTCATATAATACGATACGAAATCAATTGAAATCAGTGCTTTTTGTTTTTTATGGTATATTGAATTCGTTCAAGTGCGGACCATGCAATAGAGTGTAAAAACTATGAGAAACATATTACGTTGCATAAAGAACCTATTAATATCAGAAAGATACATAGGCATGGCATGGCATAACCCTGTGAGCAATGGATTCAAAAGGTTTGAATGGTCTTGAATTTGAATCTTATTTTTCATATATGCTTCATATGGAACTATGGACAGCTATCAAGAATAGTTGAAAGAGAATTATATATATATAATTCATATTACCTTTTTATTATTCAATTTATTTATAATTAAACATAGTTAGTAATTTTTAGTTTTATATAATGTTTTTAAGTATCATATAAAATACTAAATATATAAAAACATTTAAAGTGATCAAATTTTATGCAAATCTTTATTCAAGTTTGTGTACTATTTTGAGTGTGGATAGTAATCCCTTCAAAGTACAAAATAAAAATGAAGATATAGACTTCGAAAATCCTCCCCAAGATGGATACCAAAGATCTCTAAGAACCAACATTTTCCCTTGTTGTTGGTGATATCTTCTCTATGCAAAGTACGCCCTCAGTGGGTGAAGAAACTAAGAGTCCAACCTAAGAGTTCTTAAGCCTCCAAATCATTGAAATATCAAAATGTAGATCGAAGGATAGAAAACCCCTATTATGAATCTTCTATATATTTGGAGTGATGTGTCATTCTAAGTCACTAGATCCACTAAGAACAATGCACCCACTATGAACAATGCACCCTCTTGAAGAGAAATATGCCCTTATCGAAGATATAATTAATATGTTGAAGAATTCCCTCACACGTTGATGCAAAAATGCGCTAGGATGGTAGAAACCACTCTTGGAAGGATATTTACTAAAGATCTATCCACCTCTAGGAAAATTGAACTCTCCTTCCTCCAATGATGTGCCGAACCTATTGGAAACCACTAAAAATTGCACCCTGCTTCCTCAAACTCCTCTGAACTAAATAGAAATTGAAGTAAAAAGGTGAGGGAGGAATATTTCATGTCCTTGGCCAAGCTTGGATCAATAACAGTATAATATTTCACTTCCTTGTTGATCTCTAGGGTTTATTCAGTCAAAACCCTCAAAACCCCGAAGTACCAAGGACTCTCTAGCTAAGAAGCCATACATAAAAATATCAAACAACATAATGATATAATAGAAGCCCCTGTATTTCTTTTATACCCATGTTCATCTACTCTCTCCTAGTGACTTCTAATTTATTTTTAATATTACTTAATAAAATCACTTTATTAATTAATTAACCTTTTTTCCTCTAAAAACTGATTATTCTGGCTTCTCTGATTGAAAGTCACTTCTCATTATCTTATAATGTAGTTCTCTTTCTCGTGATTCTGACGAGATGTTATGTAATATGCCCAAAATAACCTTTATTAAAATATGCTCCATAATAACTCAAAACTACTAAAATTGTCGAAACCAAAGACAATTTGTGCTCAATGGATCTTAATGATAAAATATGATGAATGATGCAAGTCAAGCCCAATAAATCCCCTCAATACCTCATGAATTCACTATCACTCTCATCTGGAAACCATTCAAACATAAAAAAATAGAGACATTACACAAAGTACCCAACATTTGTATTTGATTAAATATCCATTAGAGTTTAACATAGTTTGATCAGGTATAAGAAACATATATTGTACACGATAAGTCCATTCATTATCAACTCATACAAACTTCCACATTAGGCAGAACCAGTGATTGCATTGCATTCCATTTTGCATGTGAATGGTTGATGTGATGAAGATTATTTCATACAATGTGCCAAGTTGCTTTAACATGGAAAAGTATGGACAACAATTCACCATTACTTTTCGTGATGATGCACATTATTTTCGTGGGTGTCTAAGCCCACCCTCTGAATTAAAAAAGAAAATGGGAATGTAATGACAAACTCAAACTTCCATTACGAGAAAAAACATAGTGTTAAAATTCTACAAAAGGATCCTCTACCACATCTAGAATGCTAGTAATATCTTCTTGTGTCATGTCTATCATAAGTTTTTGAGAAGGTAAGGAATTTGTCACACTCAACCCCATGAGAGGAAATATATCCCCACGCATGAACTTATACCAACATCCAAAGATAGGTCATCCAATATCTGATCCTCCTCATGTCTAGGTGTTGCTCTAAATAGATTCTCACAAGTATCACTACTATGGTGAAGTGTTGAGTCCTCAACACTGTATGATGAGGAAACTAAAACACCTCTGCTATCATCTAGGATCCCCAATTGTCCATATAGTGTGCAAGAGTCGTGGACTGCTCTAATGAGGCATCTAAGGATGCATTTTCACACACATCGTCCTCATCACTATCATAGTGCACCTTAATGTAATGCAGTTTACCTTTACCCCTAAATCTATGATCTGGCTCCCAAGGTTCTTTGGAACTTTAGAAAAGTTCCTTGCTCCTAATGGTTATAGACTCTTACCATGCTTCCTTCAATCTACTAGCTCGTAGTGATGTATCTTCTTTACATCAAGCTTTAATCTTATGTAATTCTTATATCCACTCATATATGCCTTTCTCCAGTTTTACCCGAAGCTTTTCTTAGTTATCCATCCTCTAAGACTACTCAACAACATGCTACTTGCTCATTTTGCAATCAAATATTTTCTCCTGATTGAAGACCCCTCAAGATGGGAGAAATTCTCGCTCTGATACCATTGTAATGTTCCCAAGTGGTTTTTCTTGGAACATATTAAGTTTAATTTTTTTCTGTTTGTGGTATTTTGTCAAACAATTAGTTGATTTATTCCTCATGAGTTGCGCTAGGGTTCATGATGATGGTTTTTATTATGTTTGCAACAAGTAAATGATAGATATGTGACAAAAATTGATTCACAACAAGATAGAACACAATATATAGACACAAATACATCAAATTTGATTTTATTTATCAAAAATAACTAACCTCCATACAATAGCAGAGAAGATCTTGATCATAGATAGAAGAATAATGAGTGTGGATGCTAATCCCTCCAAAGTTCAAAAGAAAGATGAAGATATAGGCTTTCAAAATCCTCCCCAATATGGATACCAAAGATCTGTAAGATCCGACATTTTCCTTTGTTGTTGGTGATGTCTTCTCTATGCAAAGTGCGCCCTCCAAGCAACTAAGAATTCATCCTCATCTTCTTGAGCTTCCCAATCATGAAAACCAAATGTCAAAATGTAGATCGGGGGATAGAAAACCCCTATGATGAATCTTCTATCTATTGGGAGTGATCTCCCATTCTAATTTTCTAGATCCACCAAGAACAATGTGCCCTCTTGAAGAGAAATACACCCTTATGGAAGATAGAATGAATATGTTGAAGAATTGTCTCACACACTAATGAAAAAAGTCTCTAGGATGGTAGAAACCACCCCTAGAAGGATCTCTACTGAATATCTAGCCACCTCTAAGCAAATTGAACCCTCCTTCCTCCAATGATGCTCCCAAACTGATGGAAACCACTAAAATTGCGCCATGCTTCCTCAAACTACCTATGAAATGAATAGAAATTTAAGTATAAAGGTGAGGGATGCATATTTCACCTCCCTGGACAAGCTTGGATTAAGATCAAGAGAATATTTCACTCCCTTGTTGATCTCTAGGGTTTATTGAGTCAAAACCCTCAAAACCCTCAAGTACCATGGGCTCTCTAGCTAAGAATCCATACATAAAAATATCAAACAAAATAATGATATAATAGAAGCCCCTATCTGTCTTTTATACCCATGTTCATCTACTCTCTCCGAGTGAGTTTACTTTATTTTTAATATTACTTAATAAAATCACTTTATTAATTAATTTTAACCTTTTTATCTCTTAAAAATGATTATTTTGGCTTCTCATACCACTGAAAGTCACTTCTCATTATCTTATCATGTAGTGATCTTCTTCTTGATTCCGACGAGTTATTACACTAAGTGGTTTTTTCAAGTATTATGCCCAAAATGCCCTGTTTAGTGAATTTAATTAAATATGCCGCATAACAACTCAAAATTCTTGAAATTGTCTAAATCAAAGACAAGTTGTATTAAATGGATATGGATGATAAAATATGATGAATAATGCAAGTGAGGCCCAATAAATCCCCTCAATACCTCATGAATTCACTATCATCCTTATCTAGCAAGAATCCCAACATAAAAAAATAGGCATTACACAAAGTAACCAACATTTGTATTTCATTAAATATCGATTCGAGTTTAAGACACTTTGATCAGATACAATCAACATATATTGTACGTGATAATTCCATTCATTATCAACTCAGAGAACATTTGTATTTCATTAAATATCGATTCGAGTTTAAGACACTTTGATCAGATACAATCAACATATATTGTACGTGATAATTCCATTCATTATCAACTCAGAGAACTTTCCATAGATTAGGTAGAACCAGTGATTGCATTGTATTGAGTTTTGCGTGTGAATGGTTGACATGATGAAGATTATTTCATGAAATATGCCAAGTTGCTTTAACATGGAAAAGTATGGACAACAATTCACCATTAATTTTCGTGATGATGCACGCTATTTTTGTGGG
>WSFP011529354.1:0-12122 GCA_009831015.1 Picea engelmannii | reverse complement strand
GAGGCTATTCTTCATTCCCTCAAAATCAATTTGGTCATGGCTCAGAATCACCAACAAGAAGATAAAGGTCGCTCTGAATGCCATTTTGATGAAGGGGACTAGGTGTTTCTTCGAATACAACCTTATAAGTAGACTTCACTCAAAGATAAACATTGTTATAAACTTGCGCCCAAATTTTGTGGTCCTTATACAGTGCTCAAGCATGTGGTATTGATGGTCTACTAGTTATCTCTACCCAGTCAGTCAAAGCTTCATCATGTTTTTCATGTTTCCTGCTTAAAGAAGGTGATTGGAACTAAGTTCCAAACTCAAACTAGTCTCCTTGAGTTGGATGAAGAAGGTTCCATATGGTTGCAGCCACAAGAAGTATTGGCCCATCAAGAGCATTGTCTTTGTTAGTGCACCATTTAGGAAGTGTTAGTCCAATGAAAAGATACACCTCCAGAAGAGGCCACTTGGGAGTCGACCACCATTCTACAACAATTTCCTCATCTAAATCCTTGAGGAAAAGGTTGTTCTTCAATGGTGTGGGCATGTTAGGGACCTAACCTCCCTAACCCCTCACGTAGGTAGAATAATATAATTTCAATAAGGCCTAGAAATAAGGAATAATAAGTCAAATGTAAGAAGACCTAATAGAAGCTTATGCTTCTAGAAGGATATTCCTCTAGATTGTTCTTTTGGATAGATAGATTTAGTATAAATAGGAGTAGAGGGTATGATAAATCTTGTCTTGGATATTATTGTAATAGATCTATACTCTACTGGAGGTTTCCCCCTTGAAGAGGGAAGTGAACATTGTTATCATTAATCAAGGTGATCTTTTTGGTGTTATTCTGGTATTGTTCTGGTTATATCATTGTTGTTCTACCATTTCTAGATAAAATATTTATGTTTTGCATACTATTTTATATTTGGAATACTACAACAAATGTACAATATGATATGATCTGAAAACTGGTCTCCTTGGTGTGTGTGTGTGTGTGTGTGTGTGTGTAAAAGTCTAGTTGACAATACTAATATAACAATATAGAAATACAACAAATCAATAAATAGGGATTTTCATGGGGCATTATTCTTAACATGGGGCTTTAAATAGGGGCTTAACATCATTTGATATGAAATTTTGGGTAAACATTTTTGGAGGGAAAGAAAAAAAACTACCTTTTTAGTAGGATTTTCAACTTATCTCTTTATATGTTTACTCAAATTTTATGTATAGGTTCTTTTTGAATACATAATTAAATATTCTACATATGACAAGTGCCTACAATTGAAATTTGAGTAATAATATAAGAAGATAAGTTGAAAATACAATTAACAAAAGTAGTTCTCTTTCTTTCCCTTTGAAAAATCATAACTCTTATTTTATTATTTTAACTATTATGTTATTATCTTCCTTATCAGGCCCATTTTAGACCTCAAAATTTCTTTAATTCCAAATGAAATGTCAGGAAAATAACAAGAGAAACAATAAGAGGAAGACTAAAATGAGTAGTAAGTAAGAGGGAATGACCACATAAGGGAGAGTTGCATAAGAAGACAAAATTATTTTTGAAAAAGGAGAAGCACGTGCCACCACTTAATTTTTTTTAGACGAAGTGGGAGAAAAAAATGGCACGCTTACCCATGTACAAAAAACATTGGAGGACACCAAATGAATTTTTGGTTTTCCCACATTCCTTGGAATGAGTGGCATGGAGTACATGAAACACCATCCTTCCATATACTAAAAATTTGGGGTTTCCAAGAAAAGTGACAGTGAAGGAAGGTAGATGCAAAAACTAAACACCTAACCAATAACAACTGAAGCCATAAGAGGAAGACTAATGTGAGGAGTAAGGAAAATAGAATGATTAAATAGGGGAGATATCAATATGAAAAAAAAAAAAATTTCTAGTAAGGAGAAGCATTGGTCACCTATTAACTCTTTTGAGATGAATTAGGAGCCAAACTTTAGTCAAATTCAATGCTATAGGTGTTGGAGATACTTTACACACACCTAGGATTTTTTTTTTCTAAGTTTTCCCTATGTTTATTGTTATGAGGAAAATCTCTCTATGGAAATGGGTAAACCACAAAAGATGGAAATGACTTCAGAACTCAACTCTAATCCCAGGTATTCTATATAAACAAAGATGATAACAAGACAAGATAAAGATTCTACCTCATCTAGATGTTCAATGAATTCCACCATTGAGCATTTGACTCAAAGAAATACACCTACAACTTTTCCTCAAAAACCAAGAAATACAAGAATATGGTGATAATATATAAAGTTAGCACATTCAGTATCATAATCCATCAGAATTCACAACCAATATTCCCATGGAATAACAATTCAAATATTTGCAATATATTAATTGGATGAGAAAAGAGTATTTCTATTAAAGTGTAATCAACAGAAGTGAATGAATTAAATTTTTTTGTGTTGGCATGGTTCAGAACTGTTAAACTAAGTCCCTTCCATCTAGGCCTCCACCACTTCAATCCTCCACCAAATTAAAACTCATATAAGAGAGACAATTAGGTTCTCAATCAAGTAGGGAAGAGCTTGGGGGTTGAACAATGTGTTCATACTTAAAATGACAAAGGGATGTAGACTCAATGTGAAGTGAATAATATTTCCAGAGTAACTTTGATATCAAAGTTGAATTCTTCTCCTCTTTTCCATAGCTTGGATATGGCCCATTTATAGAATTCAAGTGGAATTGAAGTGTCGATTCAGAACATTTCGAGTATATGGAAGGCCAAGGATCATGGATCCCATGACATGACATGGAAACCCGAGACTATTTTTTAATCTTGGGAAAAACACTTGGTGTATGCAGGATGTAATGTTGCAACCTGTGTATATGCATGTTGTATAATAGTTAGGGTGTGTATATGTGGAAAAATATTGGTTTTAGCTCTAGGATTTGCAAAAAGGAACTTCAAGTCTACATAGCGAAATGGAAAAAGGCCTTCTGAGAAAATTTGGATAGAGTGAGGCAAATATTGTTATAACAGATCCCCCCTAATGTTTGAGGTCAGAGGAGTATCTGTGATGGCCGAAATATATTATAATACCCATAAGTGGAGTAATGGAGACCCAACTGGAAGAACTAGTTGCTCATGAGAATATTACAATGTGTATTGACTTTGCGCACATGGATGCCAATTTGAATTACACTACAGATCCATTTGAAAATATACCAACAGTTGTGCATGGCCATGAGTACGAAATACAAAGATGTATATATGCCAAAGGTTGTCATAATCATGAACATGACCCAGTAAAACCAGTCTCAAAATCAATCTGAAGATATCTTTATATAATGGAGTACAATCTGATCTCCCATGATCATTGAAGTCACATAGGTACTGGTCCAATGAAAGATAGCAACATCTAAGGAAAGTTGTGACTATGAACTAATGTCTTCAAGTATTCTACATGATCCACCAAAGGTGAAATTCTACATCGTGTGAATAAAGGAGTTTAGTTCGAACACAATGAGACTTCATTTGATTAGTGATCATTAAGGTATATCATTAACTAATGCGAGATAGACTACCGATAATGAAAAAAAGGTATTAAGTCACTGAGTACATTCTTACAAGTGTGAATAAAGGTTTCAGGGTCAAACACTTGAAGAATCCATCTATCAGGGGACAATGATGTATTCCCAACTATCGATGGTGGGAGAACATGCCACTAATGAATGCAAGCCTCTAGGTACTCATAGGACTCTAGGTCTTGTTTCCAAAATAGATGGGTTGAATTTGATGGAAGGAGACCCGTTGAAAGGAGATAATTAAGACATCTCTCATCATTCATCATGAGGTACAAAGCATGAGCTTTATGATTTGGAGGAAATCGGATGAAGAACATGTTCACGAACCAATGACCCTGTGCGTCTTTCATATGTGCTAGATACAAGTGAAACACGAAAAATACCCTTTGAATAGAAGCCAATAAGGAAAAATGTTGACAAAGGAAAGGAAACCACCAATAAGGCTAACGAAATCCAAGACACTACATGAATCCCAATGTGTGAATAGATTTATTTCCATCAGACCCAATGGAAACCCCCCAGTCAACGATCAATGATGAAATTTCGACTATTAGGTTCAAGGTTACTTACCAATAATGAAAGTAGGACCAGGGTGCATAATAGGACTACAAATTCATGTAATTCTGAGACACACTAAGGGTATGGCTGACATGAAATGTCAAGATTTTTAAGGAATGACCAACACAGGTTGATAGACATCATTTGAACAAGATCATGAGACATATGGAAGACTCTGGCAGCATAGACACAATGATGAAACTGTGTGAAGTAGGAGGCATCAATCAAAATTCTCCATAGGGACTAGAAGAGTAACTAGTCAAGGGAGTAAAATCTCAGTAACGATCTCAACTTCCTAAAGTCATGATAAACCCAAATTTTTTTATGACATGTGGACTCAAAATTTTGTGCTATGTTCAAAGGTGATATAACTTGTGCCAATATGAGATAATATTATTTTATCGCCCGCATTTTTTTGTTTTTTCATAGTCAAATGAATGCTATGATACATAGGAGAAAACGAGTGTCACAAGTAAGAAACTAGTTCCAACAATGGAACATACCTATTCTCATTGCAAGGAGGTGCATGCAAGAGATGGACACTCGGGGAAATGTTTCCTCTTTGGTATAGGGTGTCAAGCTGCAAAGGATATAAACAAGGCTCTACTTGGATGATGATGCAAATTATTGAGGTGAAAGGCTTATAGCACAAAAGCGAGAACCAACAATAGGCTCAATATTGCAAGCAAGAGAATCAAATGAAATTACAACTTAATTCCAAAACATGTCCTTTTTCGTAATCTTAGTCTACTTGGTCTGAAAAAGAAGTAAACTTACACCAAATAGATGTACTTTCAAAACCAATTTATGAGTGTGAAAGAGACAAGATCACTCGACAATATTTTTGCTTTTTGAGAGAGTTGGAAAAGAGCTTAAACTAGACTCGTTGGGAGTCCTCTAGGTATAGGTCAACATGCTTATGAGTAAGAAATTAGGTTCAAACATAAAGTCATGTACTATCTACAAGGGACTCCTGATCCTATGGACAAAAATCTCTGCATGGGCACCAAATGGAGTAGGGGATCTAACTAGGGTACCCATGTTTGGTAAGTCTCTACCATTCAATAATGACACTTCTAGTTGTAGATAGAAGGTTATCTATCGTTATTAAATGGGTTCATACCTAAGGCATATGAGATGCAGTTGTAGGATGATTCAAGTATGCATAATGGATTAGTGACCTATTATATATGCTGGATGATGAAAATATATTTCCAAAGCTACCAATGAGCGATATGGCGCTGAAAAATGGCAAGAAGCCCTAGATAAAACCACCAAAACCAACTCCATGCACTATCGTATTAGTCCATTAGGCCAAAATATTAGAAAAATCTATGTAAAGTGGGTAAATTTTTTCCATAAATAGTAAAAAAAAAACAATTTTACTATACCATTTGTATTTTTTACCCTAATAGTGCATTTTTGACAAAATTGCCCCCAAATTTCAATTGTTGATTGTGGGAGCCATGAGCGACGGAAGAAACAACTGGATGGACTAGGTAATTCATATTTCTCCTCTCTTTATCTCTAGTGGATTAAATTTTTCAATTAGGTCTCCTTTTTTTAGTATTTTAGGGCGCAATTTAGAAACTAAGGTATACGGGGGCTATATATCATCGGGTTGTGTATATGTAGAGCTATATTCAATTATTTGCAAAACAACCAGTGTATAAGAAGCCCTATACATGACTGTGTAAACTGTATCTCATGCACATGTTCGTGGATAATGTTTTTAAGATGTTTCTAACTCAAAAAATGGTTTGCATCTTCCAGGATGGTGCTAGAGTGGAGAGAAAGAGAGCATGAAGAGGTGGATGTTGCAATGGAGAGAGATCCAGGGGCTCAAATGGACTTAAAAATATGTGGGATATACAATTTTTGGTCTCTCAAAGGTATGAGGGCTCAAGTGAGACTACTTTAGCTGCTTGTGAACTACTAGGATCCAGATACCGAGACTTTCAACCTTGATGGAAAACCATTGAGGATGAAGTTGAGGACATCTACTTTTTGACAGGATTGTTGCATCGGGGTGAGGTGGTAAGCCTCAAATATCGAGGATATGGGAATGGCATGAAGATAGAGGATTACATAGAAACGCATTTCATGGTAGGGTCCAAAACGCTAGGGATTCAACTACCGATCAAAGCAGTCAATAATTTTAGTCTCAAGATTGTTTTCCTAGTGTTGACACACATCACAGGGTCAACCTCTTTACACCAAGAATCAACGCCTTATGTTCTATTGAGTGGAGTTCTTTCAACCCATGGTTTACAAATGGCACACCTCACTATTAGCCAACATGAACAACTAGTTGAAATACAACAAACTGGGTAGAAAGAGGAACTTCAGGTTCACACCTATCCCATGTAGTGTTTTCTTCAAGCAGGTTCTAGGATTGGGCCCTAGAGTTAAAAAATTTCTTCATGTACCTTGCGATCCATCCATGAAATAGTGGACCAAAGTGATGAGGAAGTAGGGGGGTGGTAGGGTGCCAACACCCTACAATGATGAGTTTTTCTTTTGGTGGAGTCGGCAGGTGATGGATCTGGAGGACTACCCTTACGTATGGATTGACTTCAGAGGACATCTAGACATGCCGTTATTATTTTTGGATGATGTCAAGTACTAACTAAACATGTGTGTGATGCAAAAGTGGGTCCAATATATCCAGATGGACTTCCACGACACCAGAAGAGGCACCGAGGGGATGAGCCAGCGGGAAGGGATGTTGATAGAGTACTTCAAAACGTGCAAGAAAACCTATCTCATTTGACACAGAGGATTCCCATGGTTCGGTTAGATGATCTTCCAGAGGATCTGTTGTAGCATGTGGTAGGTGTGCTTCGTGCTTGGGTATGAGTTTTTTGATGTCTCGTAAATGCCATAGTATGCTATCATGACACTCATCTAGCACTACATGCATAGATGTTGTGATTACTATATGATCAATCATATATGTATTTTGAGGGTGTGAGCGCCAATTTTTTAATATAACTTCATATTTTTTGGAGAGATGAAATATATAAAAACATTGATCTCTGTCTTTACTTATATTACAATGTGTACATTGATGAAATTTTTTTATTTTCTTCATTTATGTGAAAAATGCCAATATAGAACAAAATTAGCATATGCATCAGATACATAATTAGAACTTATAGGTATGTGATGATAAGTAATAAAATCAAAATGTCGTTCCAAAATTCGTACCGGTAAGAATCATCGGAGTAGAGTAGGGTCACGCACATGGTAACTGTTGTTCAACTGACATACTACTAATTGGGAGTTCAAGTTAACTTCTAAAGAGTGAATACCATGTGAAATGGCATGGCGCAAAATTTATATAATGATGCTATATTACGCCACATTATGCATGGATGGCCCTAGTCAAACGCCACCTGAAGACATTAGTAGACCCTCGGGTGAGTAAACAACCCAAGCGGTGGAAGCCAAGTTCTGTGTATGATGATTGACCCTGTTTGTGAATCCTAAGTAGAT
This sequence comes from Picea engelmannii, assembly GCA_009831015.1. Classification (NCBI taxonomy): domain Eukaryota; kingdom Viridiplantae; phylum Streptophyta; class Pinopsida; order Pinales; family Pinaceae; genus Picea; species Picea engelmannii. Next base: position 4,512 of record WSFP011529354.1, on the reverse strand, counting down.
CGAAGACTCCATTGACATCTTCCAACCAAGGGAAAACTTGATAAGAAAGTTAAAGATAAAAAAGAGGGAAAATATATCTACACTAAAATATATTAGTATACAAAGAGTTACGCCCAAGCTTGGGGCTCAAGTGTAATATACTTTCAGATAGATCCCATTCATAGGCTCAACCATCATGTTCCCTTCATAATATTCTAATTCATAGGCTCCTTTTTCTAAGACACGTTGCACAATATAGGGACCGTGCCACATTGGTTTGAACTTGCCTGCCCCTAGTGGTTCTTTGGCTTGGTCGTACATAAGGAACAATTCACCCTTAGTGCAATGCTGAGGATATATAGAATTATCATATTGGACCTTGATACATATTTTATTCACTTCGATGGCCATGGAGGCATCTCGACACTACTCATTCAGACTCTCTAGGTGTATGAGGCATTGTTCGAGATCGAAAGTCTCAGGTAGGAGCGCAAATGCCAATATAAGAGAAGGGATTTCACATTCAATAGGTAGAATTGAATCCATGTTGTGTACTAGATGGAAAGGGGTAAAACCAATGGAAGTATTAACTGAGGTTCGGTATGCCCAAAGTGTTGGATAAAGAATGAAATGTCGATCAGACTTGGTTTGGGTGAGCATTTTTTGCAAAATGGTCTTGAGAGACTTGTTCATAGCCTCTACTTGTCCATTTTCCTCGAGGTAGTAAGGGGAAGAATGACCATGTATAAACCCTAGTTTTGATGCCAATTCTTTCATCGTTTCATTCTGAAAGTGACTTCCATGATCAGTGACAATCTCACTCGAGATTCTGAACCTGGCTATAATTTGATTGAATACGAAGAAGGAAACATTCTTACCATCGGATCTAATTATAGGTATCGCCTCATCTCACTTATTAAAGTATTCTATGGCCACTATAATGTGTTGATTCCCCCCATCTGAAGTTGGGTTTCAATTTACAAAATCCACCCCCACTTGGTGAAGGGACCGACAGTAACAACTAGATGGAGAGGGGATGGATGTGAGCACATTTTCTAAGTGAACACCTGGAAGGGGTGACACTTCTTACTGCCTCAATGAAATATTTAAAAATAGACTGTAAAAAATAACCATATCACAAAATTTTATGGGTTGTCGCAAGCCAGGATAGATGACCACCACAATCCCCACTATGGAAGTCATTTAGAACAAACTCAACTTCTTCATGATTCAAACAACGATGCAAGATATTTTCTACTCCTCAATGATACAAATTTTTGTTGATGATAAGGTAGTTCTTAGCTTGGTATCATATACATTGTCGGTCATCTAGCAAGAGATGTTGAGGGAACTTCAAAGTTTGAAGATAGACAATAATATCTCCATACTAGGGGTATGATGATGAGACAAGGAAAATGTGTTGATCTGCAAATGAATCAACATGAATAACATCCTCATCTAACCTAGGGAAGTTAGATATTAACTCTACAAAAACTTGTGATTTTTTTTACTTCACAAAAGAAAAATCAATATCAAATTCTTGTAGAATGACAATACATTTATTGTACTTTCCCCCTATGACACACCTAGTAAGTACATATTGAAATGGATTGACTTCAACAACCACATTCGTTTTGAAAAGAAATATATAGTGTCGTAATTGTTGAACTACGTGAACGACAGCCAAAGATATCTTTTCAACTTGAGAATACTTGATTTCAGGGCCAGCTAAATTTTGACTAAGATAGTAAATGATGTGCTCACAAATATCGTAATCCTCGTGAACCAACACCATACCAATCATTTCGTCAAACAAAATGACATAAAGAAATTGATCTTTACCATAGTCTGGAGACTTCAGCAAAGGCATCGATACCAAGGATTTATTCAAAGCATCGAAGGATTCATGTGCTCGATCATCCCAGATAAAAGGAGTGTCATTCTTTAAGAGAAGCATGAAACCCTTAGTAATATTGACGTAGTTCACTATAAACCATTGTAAAAAATTGTTTTTCCTCTGTAAACCTTGAAGTTGATGAATAGTGTGGGGGAGAGGTAATCAAAGTATTGCCTCAACCTTTAATGAATCTACCATGATCCTAGTATCAAAGACTAAAAATACTAGAAGTCGACATGACCTAACACAAAAGATGCATTTATGAGGCTTCAGACGAATGTGATAATGGCAACATCTTTCAAAAATTAGCCGAAGGGTTTTAGGGTGATCCACTCTCTTATGGGAGTGAGTTGTGAGATCGTCGATATAGGATTTGACTATATTATTGAGATCATGAAATAAAAAGGTCATAGATCATTGGAAGATTTCTCCGGCATTCTTAAGGCCAAAAGACATATTTTGGTATGTGAATGTACCCCAAGGGAAAATAAATGTCATCATATGTTGATCCTCAAGCTTAATCTAAATTTGGTTATACCCTAAAAAATTGTCCATAAAATAAAAAACTTTGCTTCCCACACATTTATCGAGAATATGATCAATGAAGGGTGTCACGAAGTTGCCTTTGGGATAGGATTTATTCATGTCATGAAAATCCATGCATACGTAGATGGTTCCTTTCTTTTTATTCACATGAACATGATTGAATACCCATTCAGTCAAGGGAACTAGGTAGATAAATCCAACATTAAGAAGTTTTTCTACCTCTTCCTTAATAGAAGGGGCCTTCCTAGAATTGATATCTCTAATTCGTTGTTGAATGGGCTTAGCATCTAGGTAGTTTTTAATCTCATGTTCGATAATTCGAAGGTCGATTCCTGACATCTCTTCATATGAACAAGAGAATACATCACGAAATTATTTGAAGATCTTGGTGTTGATAAAAATTTCTCATGGAGAATAATCTGCACCGATGTATACATTTTCAACCTTTCCAGGAATACGAGAGATATCGATCATGATGGTAGGAGATATACTCGCCATGTTCCCTTCGGCATAAATTTCGTGTGTATCAAGTGGAACTATGGTGTGACTAACTATCGCGCTCAAGGTATATCTAAAATCATCTTGTTGGGTTATGGCAAGCTCTGGGAGAAAATAAGAGTGATGATGCATGTCATACCATGGCCTGTCAAAACCATTCATGGCCTCTGTTATCACTGAAATTTCATCTGCACATGGCGACAAGAACTCAGCATCGTCAAACAAGAATGAAGTCATTCATGGCACTGAATTAATTTCACAACATTGCAAAAGGGTCAAAAACTATACAAAGTAACCAAAAATTGAAGGGCGCTTTACAGAAGTTGGGTGCACATGCATATGCGCGGAACAAGAACGTACAATGCGCACATGCGCGCACGATGCACGACTGTTGGCACAAAAACCCGTGCACCTGCTAAACGACGCATTTATGGAATTGGTCGGCCTCCCAACCACTAATGGATCAGCTCCCAAGCCGATTTGACTCCCAAATCTGAGCTGAATCCGCATGGTAGGCTGGTCAAAGACCTAATTAAGACCTAAAGAGCCCCTTTTCACACCTCAAAGGAGTTACATAATCACCCAATGCTATGCTATAAAAATCCATGAAGAAACATCATTTTTTCAAGGAATTTCATGTAATGGTATGCTTCTTAGATTGTTTTAAGGACTCACTCCTTGACAATAACACATTAGCACCATTTCATTAACCCATTCACCTCTCCATTGAGTGAATGTGCTTGGAGTTATTTCACCATCATTCTCATTTTCTTATTGTAAGGAGAGCAAGTTTGTGAGGGCACAAGAGCCTTCCATTGGAGAAAGAAGAGACTCACAGTCCCCTTCCTTCATTGTGCTTTGATTTCATCAATTGATCATCCTAAAAACATTGGTGATATTGGTCTTGTTGTCATTTTTATTTTCTTATCCATATGCCCATAGTTTTAGTTTGTTTTAATTTAATTCTTGTTTATAGTTTTGTTTTGTTTTCTCTAACCCTTTCCTCTACAGCTGTCATGCTCAKCAAKACCCAACTGGGCATGTAAGCACCCTCTATTTTCTCACCAAGTGATGAATTGGGTGCGAACAGATTGGCGACCGTACTGGGGATTAGGTATCAATTCCTTCCTCATTTGGGTTTATTTTTCTTTCCTTTTGCTTTCATTAACTTGCAGGTGCACAAACCGGCCTCTGTCGACCTGCTAACCAGTCAATTCAAGGGAGAATTGAGAGAAACCCATCCATATTTCCCCTCTCGGTCGTTTGCCACAGGTGCGCGGGTATTTCACCCCACAGACGCACATTGGGCGTGCATGCGCCTTTATCATAGTCTGTCGTTGCGCGCATGCGCTTGGTCTCTTGATTCTAAACGCGCATCAGCACTCTGCGTGTGCCTGTATACACTAGAGGCTGCACATTTTTCACAAAATTTTACATTGTAAGGTCTTGGGATGTGGGGAAGGTCATTTTCCTTCTTAAGAATGATGATATGCATGCTATAAATACTGCACCACTTAGACCCCTCAACTTATAAAGGGGATAGTCAAACAAACATAGGCACTTAGGTGGATAAAAATCATTTTCCCTTATTT
>ML896306.1:0-10364 GCA_009831015.1 Picea engelmannii | reverse complement strand
CGGAGTGGATAATGCCAAGGTTGGGACCAGAGGTTTGATTGAGACTCCTAGCTATTTAAATAATGAATATTCCATGACCATTTGATTTCATATTGAAGGAAAGGTAACATGTTTCATGCATCTATGAAGAGGTATCTTAGTGGCCATTCTATTAGGTTTCTATCGAGGTGGCTCTTATATGAGGGATGACACCTAAGACGTATTTCTACGGGCCTTGAGATTTAATCACCCTTTGTCTCCTAGTTATAACAACCTCATTTATACCTTCACTCATCACCATAGTGGATTTCATCACTTCTCATGGTAGGTGTTTGGAAAGCCCCCATCCTTCTCTTTATTCTCTTTTCTCAGTGGGCCCCCAATGATTTAGATGGAAGAGTTTGGAAGAGTTATAGTCTAGGCCTATTTGAGTGCTTTTAGTTTATCTTTTGTCTAGAGTCTTGTTTATTTTATAAGATAAAATATTAATTAATACATTGACATTATGATTCAAACACACTTGAGACCACTTGTTGTACCACCTAAGCATGTAGTATCTTGGTTTGATAACTTCTTTTCTTCTATGGTTGTTCTTGAGATTCTATTTCTTTGATAGATTAATTACACCATTTAAAGAGATATTATCACCTAGGAACTATTCCCCTCTCAAGGGAAACTACTTCCAGACCACCCTCTTAGGGGTGAATTCATGATGCTTTGATGAACTCTCTTGCTTATTTCTTCTGATTCAAACTTGATATTCTAGATTTCCCATCAGATATTAGATCATCCAACCTTACATGACCACATGACATATTTCAGATGTCTATACCATGGTATATTAGCTCCTATGATTTACACCTCATGGGTATACTATGTCCAAGGAGGGTTATAGTGATCAATATTTTATACCATGACATGATACTTTAATGCCAAAGATATTGTTGACCATAAATTGTTGATATTATGGTATCTTCGGGAGGTATGAATCTCTATTGTGACCTTTGACAAGATTAGAATGTTCAGGAAGGAAGCAAAGAAATAAATGAAACCCTAGACAAGATGTCGGTTGCATAAATATAATTAATATGAATTAATTAGTACCCAAAAGGAGAATTAGACCTTAGTAAGTCTTCCAGAACCACTATAAATATAAGGCGCCAGTCTCTCATTTGACACACTTCTCAGCAGTTACAGAGAGCCAGTTCTGCGTAGTGCATTTGCAGTCTTGTGCGCAAATCCTGGGGAAGGTACTGCACCAAATTTTGGGTGGGACTATTTGATCAACTTGGTTACTTCTTGCTTGGTGCATTAGCCTCTCTTGGCTATTGGATTGCTACCATGATTCTTTTCTCTGTCAAGGTCAAGGTGCTTAGAGGGTGGTTTCAGCCTATGGTTGGGTGACAAGGGTATTGTCAATGGTAAAACAAACACAATATTTCATATTCTAACAGGTTATGGGCCCACACCTCCTTCATTCAGTCTAAATGCTGTAAGGAAGCATAGCCACTAGGATATTGAGCTCGCTGAGGAACTGCTGCTAGGGTTACTAGCAGGAGCAACTTCCAAAGACACTGCCGCTAGGGTTACTAGTAGAAGCAGTTGTAGAAACCCTAATCTCAGATCTGGCACCTTGTGATGGAGCATCTCGCTCAAAAAGAATATATTTAGATGCGCCCTAAATCAATGCACCTTTTGGCTCTCTCAGAAGACAGAAATAACAAAGTTGAAGTTTTGGATCAAGGCATGACCAGTTACCAGTCAACCAAAGACATGAGTGAAATGATCAGTCTTTTACACTACTCAACACTTACTGGAACAATTGAAGATGACATGTGGATAATCGATAGTGGATCTTCTAGGCACATGACGGGAGATCAAGCTAGACTCTCAAATCTAAATGAAAAGAAGACCTCATACAAGGTAGAGCTTGGAGACAAAACCACTTACCCCATGGAAGGATTTGGACAAGCCTCCATCAAAATCAAAACATGTAACTATGTTCACTTAAGCAATGTTTTATATGTACCTGGTTTAAAAAATAATCTTGTATCGATATCTTGCCTAGAAGATAAGGGAAATAGAATAGCTTTCGTGGATGGAAAAGTATTATCATGGCATAAAGACTCCAACATAGAGAATGCTAGGGTTATTGGAGGTCGTGAAGGAAATATGTATAGACTACTAGAACAAAATGAATAAGCTCTTGTACACAACGAAGTCAACCCCAATAAACTTTGTCACAGAAGGTATGCTCACATTAAATATCAAGCATTACCCTTTCTCAAAAGGATGGTTGAAGGAATACCAGAGTTGTAGTCTACACATGAAGGAATCTGCAAAGGATGTGCTCTTGGGAAGAATATCAAGAAACCATTCCCAAGAAACAACGACAGATCTAAGGAGATTCTAGATCTGATACAGTCAAATGTTTGCGGTCCGATGCCAGTAAAATCTCTAGGAGGATCTTCTTACTACATAATCTTCATAAATGAATATTCAAGAAAGACTTGGTTATATCTACTCAAGACAAACGACAAAGTATTCAACAAGTTTCAAGAGTTCAAAGAAGAAATAGAAAATCTCACGAATAAGAAGATCAAGATGCTAAGAACCGATAATGGTGGAGAATACACATCAAAGGAATTCATTGAATTCTGCAAATCGACAACGATTAGGAGGGAGATGATTGTTCCTCATAATCCTCCAAAAAATGGTGTAGCAGAAAGAGATAAAAGATCCATTGAAGAAACCGTAAAATACTTACTAAATGATCAAGGTCTATCCATGCTCTTATGGGGAGAAACAACAATGACAACAATATATGTGCAGAACAGAAGTCCTCATCGTATATTGAAGGACATGACATTAGAAGAAGCTTTCTTAGGTAAGAAACCTAATGTGTAAAACCTAAGAATATTTGGATGTCCTATTTACTCTCACATTCCCAAGGGCAAGAGGAATAAACTAGAACCTTTAGGAAAGAAAGGGATATTCGTGGGATACAGTGATTCATCCAAAGCTTATAGAATATATATTCTAGAATGACACAAGTTCAAAGTTAGCAGAGACGTAACATTCAATGAGAAGATGGCCTTCAAGAAATCCATAGAAGAAACTATAGAAGAAGAAGAGATTGAAGAACTTAACGAAGAAAACACAGAAAACGAAAATGACGAAAAGGAACTACATGATCATCCTATGGAGCCATGTGAAAACATTGATTCAGATATCGTACGTAATACCAAGAAAAGACCAGCTTAGCTTGAAGCTACCTTACAAGATGAAAAAAGACTCAAGTTTCCAGAAGGAACATTCAGAAAGAGTAAAAGACCTAAAAGATTCTCAAGTTATGCAACATACATGACGAAGCTTCTAGATAAAGAACCCACCACATTTGAAGAAGCAATTCAAAAGGGACAATGTAAAGAAGCTATGATGGAAGAGCATCAATCCATTATGAAAAATGAGGTATGGGAAATCGTACCAAGACCTAAAGAAAAATCGGTGGTAACTTCAAAATGGGTGTACAAGATCAAACGTGCAACAGACGGAAGCATGGATAAATACAAGGCAATATTCGTAGCTAGAGGGTTCTCCCAGAAGGAGGGAGAAGATTATGACGAAACGTTTGCTCCGGTGGCTAGATATACTTCCATCAGAGCTATCATATCTCTTGCCACTTCCATGGGATGGAACTTACATTAGATGGATGTAAAGACAACTTTCCTCAATGGAGATATTGAAAAAGAAGTATACATTGAACAAGCTCAAGGGTTTGAGGTACATTCTAGAGACACTCACATTTGCAGATTAAAGAAATCTCTATATGGACTCAAGCAAGCTCCAAGGGCTTGGTATGCCAAAGTGGACAACTATCTAACGAGACTTGGTTTCTCCAAGAGTCATGCAGATCCAAACCTTTATTATAAAGTCGTGGACAATGCACCTATAATTCTACTACTATATGTTGACGATCTATTCATAACAGGTGAAGAGTCTCTCATCATTCAGTGCAATAAGGAACTAGCTTCTAAATTTGATATGAAAGATCTAGGTCTCATGTATTATTACTTGGGACTAGAAGTATGGCAGAAGCGTAGTGAAGTATTCCTTGGACAAGGAAAGTACGCAATAAATATCCTTCAGAAGCTTGGAATGATGGACTGTAAGTCCATGGACACTCCTATGAATGCAGATATAAGAAAATTAAAAGATCCAGATTCTGATCCAGTAGATCCATCTCTATATCGACAACTAATTGGGTCATTGATGTATTTGGTAAATACTCAACCAGACATTTTCTTTGCCATGAATACACTAAGCCAGTTCCAGGTGGAACCGAGACATGAGCATTGGATAACTGCAAATAATGTATTAAGATATATTCATGGAACAATAAACTATGTTTTGAGATATACCACATCCAACAATATACAACTTCATGGATTCACAGACTTAGATTGGGTAGGAAGTGCAGAAGACAGAAAGAGCACTTCAAACATGTGTTTAAGCTTGGGCTCCGTTATGATATCTTGGGGCAGAAGGAAACATAAGTCTATCTCACTCAACACAACAAAAGCAAAGTATATTGCAGCATGTGAAGCATGCACAGAAGCAATATGGTCACAGTAGTTAATCTCCGATTTATTTGATCAGATTCCAGAATCAACCATAATATATTGTGATAATCAGAGTTGTATAAGATTATCAGAACATCCCATGTTTCATGAAAGGTCGAAACACATTGAGATCAAATACTACTTTATTCGAGATAAAGTCCAGGAAGGAGAGGTAAAGCTTGAGTATATCCCCACTGATGAGCAGACAACAAATATCCTGACAAAACCTCTATCTAGAATAAAGTTTGCATATTTCCGAGAGAAGATGGGGATTGTGGAAATAACTCCCTTAGTTGAAAGGGAAGAAATGACTCTCCAGGTTGGGAGGGAGAACTGAAAATATTATTGAAAACATTTATTTTGTGATTGAAAAATAGTCCAGCTCGGATAGATTCTTTCTTGTTCGGAAAGTGGATTGATATTTCTGATTGACAACGATTTCCCATTGTGGTTAGCATGGGAAATGGTCCAGATTGCTGATGTATCATATACACCGACTTCCCATTGTGGTCAGCATGGGGAGTGGTCTAGGGCAGTATCTCTTCTTGAGGGTTACTCAAGAATATTGGCCCGCCTTGTTGGACAATAATTTCTCATTGTGGTTAACATGAGGAATGGTCCGTTTTGGAGGTTGATACAGGACAATCTTTTCCTCTTGTGGTTAACAGAGGAAATGGTCTGGACAATAATTCCTTAGGGTTTATACATTCTCTCTATGGTGTACTTTGATTAGTGTAGGAAGAATGGCCCAGGGTGGGGAATGGTCCAGGCTCAACAAATCAGGGACATACATTCCTTGGGGTTTATACATTCTCTCCAGGGTGCACTTTGATTAATGTAGGAGGAATGGCCTAGGGTGAGGAATGATCTAGACTTAGAAATCAGAAACAATCATTCTTCCTTGTTTGAGAAGAATAGGGAAGATAGCCCATTGTTGATGTTCTATACTGAGGGCATATATTCTTTCAGATCTCACAGATGTGAGTGAAATATTGGCCCAGATGGTTCAGTTTATTTTAACAATATTTTCTGTACAGGTTGTCATCAGATGATTGTTATGGAGACTACCTGTCTCCAGACCGTAGAGATATACTACTGTGGTGGATATGTTCCACTATTTGTGACTATGTGTCACGGTTTGAGTATTTGTGTACTACCGTGGATAGACACAATTGTGTTCTATCAGTTGATATTGTACCAGTTGTCATAGGAGATTATCCAGTTGGATAATAATGATGGTGCTTGTGATACTACCAGCTGAATGGTCTATTTGTGATCAAGACCATACCTCCCTAGCTAGGAGGGAGTGTTGATATTATGGTAGCTTCAGGAGGTATGAACCTCTATTGTGACCTTTGACAAGATTAGAATGTTCTGGAAGGAAGCAAAGAAATAAAGGAAACCTTAGACAAGATGTCGGCTGCAGAAATATAATTAATATGAATTAATTAGTACCCATAAGGAGAAATCGACCCCAATAAGTCTGCCAGAACCACTATAAATACAGGGAGCTAGTCTCTCATTTGACACACTTCTCAACATTTGCAGAGCCAGTTCTACACATTGCAGTTGCAGTCTTGTGAGTAAATCTTGGGGAAGGTACTACACCAACTTTTGGGTGGGAATATCTAATTAGCTTGGTTACTTCTTGCTTGGTTCATTAGCTTCTCTTGGCTATTGGATTGCTACCAGGATTCTTTTCTCTGTAAAGGTCAAGGTGCTCGGAGGGTGGCTTCGACCTATGGTTGGGTGACAAGGGTATTGTCAATGGTAAAATGAGCACACTCTTTCATATTCTAACATAAATGACATATTAATTAACCTCATACTTTTCTAAATGCATCATAATAATAATTTGAAATAAATAAAAAGGGTGAATTAAGAGATCAAGGCCGGTTATAGGGGTTAAGAATCATAGTGTATTAGAAGGGTCAATCTATTACGATGTTACTATGTTCAAAACCATAATGTATTCATCCTTTAGTGTGTTTGAGGTCACACTATGTTCACTGGAGGTGATTGTTTCACGAGTCATAGGGATTAGAGGGTATACCATGTTCAAGTTGATATTGATTGGGGGTTATCATATAATAAGGATTCATTGTGGTCAAAGTCATAATTATTAGGAGGTGATTTCATCAAGGATCAAATGGATCAATGATCAAATTCTATTAGGGGGTTAGTGTGTTCAAAGTAATAATGTATTAAGCGTTCAGTGTATGAGAGGGTTAGTTTGTTTGAGATAATAATGTCTTAAGGGGTTAATGAATTTATAGGGGACTAGTGTGTTTGGGATTATAGTTTCTTAGGGGGTATACTATATGTCATGGAGATTGGGGGGTATACTATATGTCCAAGGAGGGTTATAGTGATCGATATTTTATACCATGACATCATACTTTAATGACAAAGATATTGTTGACCATAAATGACATATTAATTAACCTCATACTTTTCTAAATGCATCATAATAATAATTTGAAATAAATAAAAAGGGTGAATTAAGAGATCAAGGGTTATAGGGGTTAAGAGTCATAGTGTATTAGAAGGGTCAATCTATTATGATGTTACTATGTTTAGAACCATAATGTATTAATATTTTAGTGTGTTTGAGGTCACACTATGTTCACTGGGGGTGATTGTTTCAGGAGTCATAAGGATCAAAGGGTATACCTACATGTTCAAGTTGATATTGATTGGGGGTTGTAGAGTAGTTCCTGGAATCCCTTCTTCCCCTCATTACCAAGGATGTATCCATGACTATAACTTAGGGGCTATGAGTTAGGGATTTTATGTCTCGGGGGTTATGAGTTAGGGATTATTAGTCTTGGGGGCTATGAGTTAGGGATTATTAGTCTTGGGGGCTATGAGTTAGGGATTATTAGTCTCGGGGGCTATGATTTAGGTATTATTAGTCTCGGGGGATATGAGTTAGGGATTATATATATATATATATATAAACTAAAAAAAGACAACATAACAAAAAAAACAAAATACAAATCGCATGCTAGAGTACTCACGTGCCATCACACACCACTACACAGTCAAGACCACTACACAGTTGGCCACTATACCACTCACCACTACTGGAGAGGATTGGGTTACGCACACAGGCAGAGTGAAAGGGAGAGGAGGCCAGGAGAAGGAGGACAAGGAGGAAGAGGCGCACGAGAGGAGGCTAGGGAAGAAGTATTTTCACGCAGAGTGGAAGGGAGAGGAGGACGGGAGAAGGAGGAGAAGGAGGTAGAGGTGCACAAGAGGAGGGTACGCTGGAGGAGGCTAGGGAACATGGATTTGTAGAGGAGGGCAGACAGATTTGCAGAGGAGGGCAGATGGTTTTGCACCAGAGGAGGGCACACAGTCGGAGGAAATGGTTTGACTTCTTTCTCCTATCTCTTGTGTGTGCATGCTAATTGTTTGATGAAATGTTTGATAGAAATGCTTGATAGAATGCTTGATGAAATTCTTAATAGAATGCTTGATGAATTAGAGATACTAAGGACATAGAAGAGACCTTGTTGCAACTAGGAATTGTACAACAAGTGGTAGATCGAACTAGTGTTAATGACGATGGAGATTTTCCTTCAAGTGAGGGATTTGAATGGTACCAATAAATATGTCAATAACGAAGGTGATATTTTCTTAAGTGAGGACTTTAATGGTATTAATAATGGTGATGAATGTATTCCTTCAAGTGAAGAGTTTTATGGTGGTTCCAATGACATGGATGAGGATATAAATCATTCACTTACTATATTTCATGGCAATGCCCAATATACAGATAAGTAGGATGATATTCATCTTAGTGAGGAGACTAACATTAATAACAATGATATAGATGAGGATGATGATGTTCCTAGGAATGAAGATATTCAAAGAAAAGTGTTTCAAATAAATGGAAATGAGGAGTTTGAACATGAACAACCTCCTTCCCATTGTGAATGATGAGGTTGAACATGAACAACCACCATTCTACAAGGGGAATTCATTGTTCATATTTGTGTGGGTTTTCAAAGGAAAAGCATAACAAATAGGTTTCTAATAACTTGTTGACCACTTTGGTTTGACCATCTATTTGGGGGTGATATGCAATGTTCATTTTTATTTTGCTACGATGTAGTTTAAACAAATCTTGCCAAAATTTGCTTGTGAAGGTAGGGTCCCCATCTAAGACAATGAAAGTAGATATGCCATGTAACTTAAAAATATGATACAAGAGGACTTGGGAAACTAAGAAGGGGGTAAATGGATGTGGTAATGCACAAAAATGAGCATATTTTGAGATAAAGTTTACTAACACCATGATCATATATTTTTTTCCCACCCTCGGGAGTTCCACTATAAAATCCATAGAGATATCATTTCATATATGTGTTGGGATCGATAGTGATTTCAAAGACCTTGAAATATTTACTATCTCACTCTTGTTTCCTTGGAAAGTGTCATAGGTTGCCACAAAATCCTGGATGTTGATTTTCATTCCCTCCCAAAAGAATGAGCACTTATTTCATTCATATGTTTTATTAAATCCAAAGTGACCTGCGATAGGAAATTAATGAAATTCATCTAAGATCTTTTATTTTAAGGAAGAATTATTTACAAAAACAATTTGCACTTTATATCACAATGTATCTAGATTCCATGTATACCTTTTAGGAGGGTTGTGATCTTCGTAAATCCTGTGGATGAGTTGAACGATAGTGTCATTTTCCAAATATTCTAAATGGGATTACTTGAGCCAACTTGGAATGGGTAAAGATAAGGCAAAGAGGGATCCATCCTCCTCAAATTGCTCGGATAGGGAATCGACTACCACATTTTATTTACCCTTCTTATAGATAATATCACAATCATACCCTAGCATCTTGGTGACCCACTTATGTTACTCTGGTGAGGATAACCTTTGTTTGAGAAAGTACTTCAAACTATGATGTTAATTCTTCATCTGGAAACGTCACCCTATGAGATAAGGGCATCACGTCTCTACTACATGTAGGATGGCCATTGTTTCTTTCTCATATGTGGATTTACCCAAATTGAGGTCACACAACTACTTATTGGTAAATTCCAATTGGTGCCCTTATTACGTCAATTCCACTCCAAGACCTCTGTTCGAGGATTCACATTCCAATATAAAAAACTTAGTAAAATATGGAATTTCTAAAACTGGAGTAGTGCACATGGAATCCTTTAAAGTCGAGAAGGAATGTTCAATGACTACACTATAGAGAAAGGCATTATTTTTTAGAAGTGAAGTTAAGGGAGAAACATTTTTTCCAATTTTTTTCACAAACTTCCTTTAATAGCCTTGAAGTCATAAGAATCCACGTAAGCTCTTCAGAGTCTTGGGATAGGTCCAATCTTGCATAGCTATGAATTTCATAGGATCAACTCATACTCCCTCCTGACTTACAATGTGACCCACGTATTCAACCTATGAAGCCCCAAAAGCACATTTGGAATGTTTCATGAAAAAATAGTGGCCCTGTAGGAGTTGCAAGTATCTATCAACATGCTCGATGTGACATTCCTATGTTTTATTGTAAACCAAGATATCATAAAAGAATACTAGATAACAAGATTGTGTATGAAGAGTCAAAATATTTTTTTCATAAGGCTTTGTAATGTGGATTGAACCTTGAAAAGACCAAAATGCATCACCACGAACTCATAATGACATTCATGTGTACAGAAGGAGATCATAGGGATGTCTACCTCTTTCATATTGGTTTGGTGGTATATGGAATGAAGGTCAAATTTAGT
>WSFP011529340.1:0-12122 GCA_009831015.1 Picea engelmannii | reverse complement strand
CATAAATACCATCACTACTGTCCCCATGATCCTCATCTGGATGACCGAATAAGTCTTGAATCATTTGATTTGTCTCATCAACTTGAACTATGTTATTATTTTCATCTACTTCCATGGAATCATTAACTTGATCTTCATTATCTTCTTCATGTTCTTCGTCTTGTACTACAACATTATTTCTGCTACTACTTGGTGCTTTCTGCATAACGTTAGGGGGAAAATCTAACTTTATAATTACAAACAATCATGAAAAATTAGTGCATGTATAAAACATTATAAAATTTGAGAATATAATAAATATTAAAACAGATAATGAATGTATATACCATCAGACGATATTCATTTGATCCCCCATCCATGTGCCCATATTTTCTACAATGTTTTGTAGCTGTTGCTATTAAAACTCTTTCGGGATGTCTAGTGAAACAATTTTTGCAAGGGAAATAACATTTACCGTCACCCTTCTCACCCTCTTTAATTCTTTTCCCAGCTCTAATGTTTTCTGACATTCTTCCCCACAAACTTATACTGAAAAAAATATCTATTTTTTGTTTGCCGAGAAGACCCACAAACCCTTTTTGAAGCGTCGTTATTATAGAAAACTTGTCGCAACATCCATCAAATGAAACATATTTATAGATTTTGTAATGTCGCAATTCCGACATAAAAAATTCCTAAGTGACCGTTGGTATTTTGACTTGGTGAACATACTAAGGTGACCGTTGGAGGGGAAAACCTAGTTTCCAAAACGTTGCAATTGCAACATACATTTTCAAAAACGTGGCAAGAGAGATGTTCCAGTGGAAAACGTGGCAAGAGAGACGTTAACGTGGCAAGAGAGACATACATCTTCACAAACGTGGCAAGAGAGATGTTCCAGTGGAAAATGTGGCAAGAGAGACGTTCCAGTGGAAAATGTGGCAAGAGCGACGTTAACGTAGCAAGACCGACGTTAATGTGGCAAGAGAGACGTCAACGTGGCAAGAGAGACGTTATTGGGCAACTTGAATTTTTTTTTTTATAAATTTCCTCTATTTTGCGACAATATGGACAATTTTGTCCATAACGCCGCAAATAAAACGTCGAAATTTTTACAATATGTAGTAGTGACCTGGCAATTTGAAAATTCATCCCTGCCCTCCTAGAAGTCTTTGAGATCATCCAACGATCTCAGTTCATCCTTAACATCAGTAAGATTTCTCCCAGTCTCTAGTTCACACACATGAACCATCTCCTCTTCGTCTATTAGGCTTTCCACATACCTCAGCCATTCCTTCAATAGCTTTCATTGTCCTCAAACCAACAATTTCTTGACTAGCAACTTTCCTTTCCTCCCCAGAGGCCATTCATACACCCAATGTGTCTTTTCATCCTACTGCATCCATAGTGCAAGCTCTTCCATTTTCTCCCTTATCTCAGCGAGTTCTTTATCCATCTCATCTTTACTCATCTCTTGGTCATCTCCTCTTCCACCATGCTCATGACCTTTAGTAACCATATCTACCTTCTGTCTTCCCTCATAGAAAACTTATGGATCACTCTATGCCTGAGAGCATCTCCATGTCCTCCTACAGCTCGTCTGGATGTATATTGATTGTTTCACAGTTGTAGACAATCTTCACAGAGCATCATTAGTCTGTCTCCTCCTTCACCTGCTGTCTCCATTGCCTGAAGTCTACAGATGAAAATATCAGCTCTGATACCAGTTGATGGTGTGTATCAAAGTATTTTATTTATCTACTCTTCCTCCCTCTTCCTGCAATCTACAAACAAAAAGTGGATCTGATACCAATTGATGTAGACCCCCTACCTCAGCAGGGTTTTGTGACCTCCCAATCTCTGCATCATTCTTCTTCTGAGCCGAGATAGCTCTTTGAGATCCTATTGGAACCCCTTGAACAAATCCATAGGTCCCTTTGTCCTCTGGCACAGGCCTTGAGAAAACCTGTGCAAGTGCTCAGTTTTCGACGCTCTTCTCTATTCTAAACCAATACGCCTTTCGTGTTTTGGGGTTTTGGGACTCCTACATGTGAGCTCTCCCAGGATCCTTATCCCTTCCAACTCCCAGTTTTTGAAACACTGAAAAGGGATTAATGACTCTGGGTCCACCTTTAGACTCCAAATGATTTTGGGTTTTCGCATTTCGTGATTTCACGATTACGCGAGTCAGGACTCCCTGTCTCATGATTCCTTCACTCTTGAACTCCTGGGTGTTGAAATGCTGAAAAGGGATTAACGGATAAGGCTTGTGCTATTCTGGCACCCTCTGCTTTTAGGATTTTGTGACTTCATGAGTCGAGACTCCACATCTCCCAACTCCTGGCCTCTCAAACACCTGGGTCCCGAAATGCCGAAATGCCGGTCCACGATCAAGCGCTACCAACTTTCGTGATTCAGGAAACCATGATGCAAGCGTTCCCCATGAGATAATCATTCGTGGTTTTCCTCAAACCTTGAACACTCACCACGTGTCCCCTTGATGAAGGATCCTGATGCTTTTTCAATTTTGTGAGATGGAACTTCTTGTCTCATGACTCCTTATCCTCGAACTCCCAATGTTTGAATCACCGAAAAGGGCTTGGATCTTTGACACCTGTCGTCCAAAATAGATGTCCCCAATACTTTTGGGACTTGATGAGTCATCTTCCCTCTGTTGTTATGAGGATTAAACCCCTCGCACCTCCTTCCAGATCCAATGGCTATCGGTCCTTGGTGTTAGATCTGATAGCCCAAATCCTTTTTCCTGTGCACCTCCCAGGGGCTCAACCCTGTGCACTTATCCCTGATCTAGCAGCTCTCAGGCCACCACACTTCAGATCGATGGCTAGCATGATTTCACAGAATAAGAGTTCATGATTCAGTGACTCCAAAATCCCTTGCCGATCCAAACCCCAAATTCCAAAATAGTGAAATTTGAGCATGAGATTTCGGGATTTCGCGAACTGGGGGTTCGCGATCTAGCGACCCAAAAATCCCTTGCTACTCCAATCCCCAAATGCCAAATGTGTGGATATCTAATGGTTTAAACCTCATGCACCTTTTCCTGATCCAACGGTTGTTGGGTATTGGCACTAGATCTGATGGTTTATATCTGTCCTCCTTGCAGGCTTTCCTCCTGCTGCCTGGACATAGATTCAATGGCCTAGATATTTCCTCCCAGTGTTGATCTAATGGCAGTTGTACTCTTCCTATTGAGCTTGCACCTCTTCCCATCTCTTGGAATAAATTCAACACTTGAAGGTCTCAGCCCTCAAGGCTTCCCTTGTGATCCTGGTTCTTTTGGTCTCATCTTCATTATAGAAACACCTCACCTCCTCAGCTTTGACAACTCAGAAACCTCGAAAGGTTTTCTCTACCCGTGTTCTTCTTCACGCTTTATCTTCTGATCTTATGGTCTTAAGACAAGTCAACTCCCGCACACTCCTTGTGCTACTGATATTTTGAGTAATTCAGATCCAAATTATTTCTTGTAAAGAAATGCTTCATGCCCTCCTCACGTTCTTCGGCTCGATGCACACCTTATAGAGCCTTTCTCCACAGAGTGTTCAAAAACTCTGTGTGTGTCTTCTCTTTGCACTTCCCTTTCCTCGAAACTCGAAATAGAGTTCTCTAGTGCACTCTATGCACTTGCCCAATGCCCTCCTAGAAGAGCTTCCACAGAACCCTCCGTGACTCTATTATCTTTGTTCCTTCCTCTACACAATCTTACCTGCAAGGTGTTAAAAAACCTTGAGGCTTCCTCTTTAAGTCAATGACTTTAGCTGGTGCGCCCTTCTAGCATGTCTTTGTCTTAAATTCCACAGAATTCAAAAGTGCACTCCTTGCAGTGGCTTGCAGAACCCACAGTATTATGTCATGCAACCTCTTGCATGAAGCCTCAAAGAACCCAAACCTAAAATCAAATAACTCACAGATAGGAAAACCTATCTATCTCCTGCAGATGGAACTTAACCTACATCTACAGCATATCATAAACACATAAAGACATTCATTCACTAACTCACAAACACATGAACAACAACATGCAAGAAAAACTGCTCTGTTTGTATTAATATGAAATGCCTCTTTAAAATGTGAGCTTGGACTGCAACAGAGTCTCATCTCCCACTCTTCTCCCTAACATATCTATTCTTTTCTGCCTTTTCTTCTTCTTAACTGAAAACAAAAGAAGATTTTTTTACAAAAGGGGGATCCTCGAGCGATTCCCTCCATCCTCACCAACTCTCATTAATTTACATTCAATTACATTGAATGGATGTCTAGTCTAAATCAGATCTATATCTCATCGTTACAACCATTTAAGGCAATTTTGAATTTCAAAATGGAGAGGATTGCACCTCTCCCTTTCTCCATTAAATGCATACTTTGATGTGTTAGTTGGATGGTGCGTAGCTGGCTTGGAGCGATGCTCCTGCATCATACTCCTTCGCTGTGAAAAATTCATGAGCTCCTACTCATGAGCTTCCCAGCATGGTTGTCAAAATCCACCTAGATCCCAAACAGTTCTCTGGAGCTGTCCATCTGTTCCACTACTTTGATACTGCCGCTGCATCTATTGCCCTGATACTATGGCAGGTTCTCCTTTTCTCAACTCCTCCTCACTGTAATTTTCTGTACTAACCTCAACATCAACCTTCTGATCTCCTCAATTATCTTGTCCAACTACTCCCAGGGCTGACTCTCCTTTTGCATCCTGCTCCACTACGCTTCTTCCCTACAAATGGGTCAATCAACTAGATCCCCCATGCCATATTCTTCCTCTGTGGCCCCAACTTGCCACCCTACTGTAAAATTCAGTTCTGCAGACTTGTCTTCTTGATTGACCTGTTGTTTAGTCACCTTCTCTGACATAATTTCTTTTTCCATTTCTTCTGTTGGTTCAACTCCGGCTTCTCCTAGGGCTGGTATGCTCCACTACTTTCTTCCAACTTAGCCTGTTGGATGTGCAAATTTTTCACCATTACCCTTCTCTCCAGGGATTCCAATTCTTCACATAGACCAACAAAGTCCATGCTATCTGCTTCCTCTTCTTCTTTTGTAGCTTCTAGTACTGCAGTGATCTCCGTTTCAACTTCCTAGATGAAAATTTTGAGCCATTCTTTTGAATGCCCCTCATTTTCTCGTTGGGTAAACATCAGTGTCTTCTCCATTTCTTCCTCCATGATAGTCTCTACGTGTTGTCTTTCTTTTGTTGCTACATCTGCAACACATGCTCTTTCCTCAATTGGGATATTTGGTAGGAATACCCGAATACCCCAATCATCAGAATTCTCTTCTGATCCTCCTTCCAGATGGTGCAAGTTTTTAACTTGTCATCATCTTCATTCACATGGTGTGTGAAACCACATGAATCTTCACTTATCATCACTCCTTGTTGTCCTGAACTCACTCCTGAGTCCTTGAGACTTTCAGAAAGTCTCACTTCTTTTCCCCTACCCACCTGGCAATTTGGGAATTTTCTGCTTCCCACTTGGCAGTCTATGAGATCCAGTGATCCCATATCATTGCCCACCTAGCAATCTGATCTTTCAGCACTGCCCTCCTGGAAGTATACGATACCTTCACTTGATCTCTTCCTATTTCCCATGTGGCAATATGAATTTCCATGGTTGTCCTCCTGAAATTCTATGAGATCCTCCAATGATCTCATTTCATTCCCACCTGACAATTCGAAATTTCATCCCTACCCTCCTAGCAGTATTTTAGATAATCCAGTGATCTCAGTTTATCCTTAACATCACTGAGATTTCTCCCAATATCTGTTTCACACACATGAACCATCTCCTATTCGTCTCTGAGGATTTTCACATGCCTCAGTCATTCCTTCAATAGCCTTCGCTAGCCTATGGTCAACAATTTATTGACTGGCTACTTTTCTTTCCTCCTCAGAGGCCATTCATACACCCAATGTGTCTTTGCATCTTGTTGCATCTGCAGTGCAAGCTCTTCCATTTTCCCCCTTATCTCAGAGAGTTCTTTATCCATCTCATCTTTACTCATCTGTTGGTTGTCTCCTCTTCCACCATGCTCATGACCTTCAGTAACCATCTCTACCTTTTGTCTGCCCTCCTAACAAACTTATGGATCACTCTATGCCTGAGAGCATATCCATGTACTCCTACAGCTCATCTGGATGTCTATTGACTGTTTCACACCTACAGACAATCTTCATAGAGAATCATTACTCTGTCTCCTCCTTCACCTACTGTATCCTTCGCCTGAAGTCTATAGACAAAAACATCAACTATGATACCACTTTATGATGTGTATCAGAGTATTTTCTTTATCTACTCTGCCTCCCTCTCCCTGCAGTCTATAGACATAAAGTGGCTCTGATACCAATTGATGCAGACCCCTACCTCAGTAGGGTTTTGTGACCTCCCGGTCTCTAGATCATTCTTCTTCTGAGCTAAAATAGCTCTTTGAGCTCCTGTTAGAACCCCTTGAACAAATCCATAGGTCCCTTTGTCCTCTGGCACAGGCCTTGAGAAAACATATGCAAGCGCTTATTTTTCGGTGCTCTCCTCTGTTCTGAACCAACCCGCCTTTCACGTTTTGGGGTTTCGGGAATTCTACATGTGAGCTCTCCCAGGATCCTTATCCCTTCCAACTCTCGATTGCTGAAATGTCAAAAAAGGATTAATGACTCTGGGTCCTCTCTTAGACTCCAAATGCTTTTGGGTTTTTGCATTTCACAATTTCGCGATTCCGCGAGTCCAGACTCCCTCTCTCACGATTCCTCCACTCTTGAACTCTCGAGCTTAAATTCTCTGGCTCATGCTATTCTGGAGACCTATGCTTTCTAGATTTCATGACTTCGTGAGTCGAGACTCCATGTCTCCCGATTCCTGGCCTCTCGAACACCTGGGTCTCGAAATGCCGAAATGATGGTCTACGATGAAGCATTACTTGCTTTCGCGATTCGAGAAACCGCAATGCAAGTGTTCCTCCTGAGAGAACCTTTCAGGGTTTTTCCCAAACCTTGACCACTCACCACATGTCCCCTTGATGAATGGTCCTAATGATTTCACAATTTTTTGAGCTGGGAATTCTTGTCTCACGACTCCTTCTCCTCGAACTCTCAGTGTCCAAAACATTGGAAAGGGCTTAGATATTTGACACCTGTCCTCCAAAATGGATGACCCTGATACTTTCGGGACTTGGCGAGTCCTCTTCCCTCTACTGTTACGAGGATTAAACCCCTCGCACCTCCTTCTGGATCCGATGACTATCGGTCCTTGGTGTTAGATCTGACGACCCAGATCCTTTTTCCTGTGCACCTCCCAGGGGCTCAACCATGTGCACGTATCCCTGATCTAGTGGCTCTTAGGCCTCCATGCTCTAGATCTAATGGCTAGCACAATTTCATGGACCGTGAGTTCACGATGCAACGACTCCAAAATCCCTTGTTGCTCCAAACCCCAAACTCTGAAATAGTGAAATTCGAGTGTGAGATTTTGGGATTTCGCAAACCAGGGGTTCATGATGCAGTGACCCCAAAATCCCTTGCCTCTCCAATCCCCAAATGCCGAATGTGTGGATATCCAAGGGTTTAAACCTCGTGTGCCTTCTCCTGATCCAACGGTTGTCGGGTATTGGCACTAGATCTGACGGTTCAGATCTTTCCTCCTTGAACGCTCTCCTCCTACTGTCTAGACATAGATTCAATGGTCTATATATTTCCTCCTAGTGTTGATCCAATGACAGTTGTACTCTTCCTCCTGAGCTTGTGCCTCTTCCCTTCCCTTGGAAAAAATTCGACACTTGAATGTCTCGGCCCTCAACGGTTCCCTTGTGAGCCTGGTTCCTTTGGTCTCATCTACATTATAGAAACGCGTCCCCTCCTGAGATTTGTCAACTCAGAAACCTCTAAAGTTTTTCTCTTCACGCATTCTTCTTTGTGATTTCTCTTATGAGCTTATGGGCTTAGGACAAGTCCACTCCCACACACTCTTTGTGCTACTGATATTTCGAGTAATTCAGATATGAAGTATTTTTTGTAAATAAATGCTTCACGCCCTCCTCGCATTCTTCAGCTCGATGCACACCTTGTAGAGCCTTTCTCCACAGAGTGTTCAACAAATCTGTGAGTGTCTTCTCTTCGACACTTCCCTTTCCTCATAACTCAAAATAGAGTTCTCTGGTGCACTTTATGCACTTTCCCAATGCCCTCTTGGCAGAGCTTCCACAAAACCCTCAGTGACTCTATTATCTCTATGCCTTCTTCCTCACAATCTTACCTCCAAGGTGTTCAACAACCTTGAGGCTTCCTCTTTGAGTCAATGACTTCAACTGGTGCACCTTCCTAGCATGTATTTGTCTTAAACTCTCCAGAATTCAAAAGTGGACTCTTTGCACTAGCTTCCAGAACCCATAGTATTCTATCATGCAACCTCTTACATGAAGCTTCAAAGAACCCAAACCTAAAATCAAAGAACTCACAGATAGGAAAACCTATCTATATCCTGCATATGGAACTTAACATACATCTACAGTGTATCATCAACACATAAAGACATTCATTCATGAACTCACAAACAAATGAACAACAACATGCATGAAAAACTGCTCTGGTTGTATTAATATGAAATGCCTCTTTACAATGTGAGCTTGGACAACAATAGAGTCTTGGCTCCCTCTCTTCTCCCTAACCTCTCTATTCTTTTTTGTCTTTTCTTCTTCTTAACTGAAAACAAAAGAAGATGTTTTTACAAAAGGGGGCTCCTCGAGCACTTCCCTCCATCCTCACCAGCTCTCATTAATTTACATTCATTTACATTGAGTGGTTGTCTAGTTCGAATCGGATCTAGATCTAAGGCTTACAACCATGTAAGGAAATTTCAAATTTCAAAATTGAGAGGACTGCGCCTCTCCCTTTCTCCATTAAATGTGCACTTTGATGTGCTAGCTGGATGGTGTGTAGCTGGCTTGGAGCGATGCTCCTGCATCAATCATGTCAGCAATAATAATCAATCATCATAATAGCTAATCATATGTACATATGTCACATTAACAACATTAAAACCCTAAAAATCCACTCCCTAACTCGATATGGAGTCCAAGGGGTCTCATCGATGCCTCTTCATCCCCAATGTACAAAGTCCTGCACACTCAAGATAATCTATTCAATAGCACATGTCTATGTAAATACAAAAAAGTAACATATTATCAAATACTCAATATTTCATAATCATAATAAAAAAAACCAATAGTATAATAACTCAGATCACTTGCACGCAAGTTTCCTCAAAGAATAAGTTCTCTCAATGTGCTCAAGAGAGGGATGTTACACATTGTCTTTGCCATCCTCACTGTCTATTTCACTATCTTTTTCATTGTCACTATCATTATCACTGATATACTCTCACTAATACATATATGTCATCATCATTAAAGCTGACACAACCCCAATAACCTATTACAATATCAAAAAGCAGATATCCCTAAACATATGCCAAAAAATCACCAAGATATGCATCAGGCCAAGTGTCAAGATATACCTAAAAATCACCAAGATATCCATAAACCATGTATCAAATATTTTCATCAAACATGTGCCATAACATCCATGTTATGCATCAAAACCATGTACCAATGATATGCCTGAAGAATAATCCATATCATTCATGATATGCCTCAACTATGTACCAAAATATATGCCTCAAATTATGTAGCAAGAATGTACCAAAATATGTCTCAAGCATGTACGAAGCATGTACCAAAATCTCTAATATGTCCATCAATCATAAGCCATGATCTCCAAAATATCCCTCAAATCAAATGCCTAAAATCACCAACATATGTCTCTAGCCATGTGCCAAATACCCTCCAATATATGCCTCAAGGCATATAACATAACATGAAGATTCAAACTTCAAGAGATATAGAAAACCATACTTTTAATCATGTAAGAACCTGATGCATAAGATCACATACAAACATTCCTTCCACAATGTTCAACATTAAGAGAATGAAATCTTCTTAAACGATTTTTCATAGATCCATGATTCATACACTATCAACCCACAAAAATATATGCTTTGTTCCACTGCAACCCACATACATCCATGTTTTTCTCCACCACAACCCATGGATAACCTCAGAAAATGAGTACAATCACCTATTTACATGTCACTCTCCTCGATCTACTTTCTCCTAGGCCAGATTTGTTTTTTTGAGATAACCCATCCTCCTAGAAAAAGTGTAGACCCACATCTGCAATCTCCATACCATAAACACACACTTGGATGAAAAGAGGTTCTCTATATACTTTTCCAAGCGCATCATTTCTTTGACTTAAGGGTTGACCTATAACTTTCCATTGGAATAAATTTTTCTCCTTTAATTTATTTGGGTCTGACTTGTAACCTCTTTATCCTTATATCTATGGCTTACTCACCATACTTTGTGGCTTCAACTTTATCAGAGAATAAAACCATGAGAAACTATGTGGCATTGAACCTACCATTGGAAACAACATGGAAATGACTATTAATGTATGGAGGTCTGGCATGCATTTGCAATGTAATTCATACAATTTTTCTTCAATGAACTTTGGGCTTCATGACCACACCTATGGGGTATCTTAACCATTTAAGGGGTATCTTAACCATTTAACCACTTAACCATACTTTCAGGGTTTTTTGTAGAAATATCCAAAGTGTCTTGCCATGAGGGCCATGCTTAAAGCTACATAATGAGGGGACCACTTTGGAGACTTCTTCAAATATTCCCATCACTTCTAGAGGATACTAGACTTCTTCTGGAATTGACATCAACCATTACTTTTAGGGTCTTTTGGGGCTTCTAGACTTATTTTGGTGTTGACATCAATGACAACCAACTTTCCAACAATCTCCCCCTTCAACATTGATGGAAACATTAATACTCCCCATGTCTTCAAGTGCTCTATTTTTTCTCTCTCCCTTTGACATCGATGGAAAAGGGTAAGTCCCTGCTACATTATACCTTCTTTTAACAATATCTCTCCCCTTGTCTTCATTCTTCTGATCTTTCTCTCCTTGTTTTTTTCTTTCTCTCCCCTTTTGACACCAAGGATAACTCCCTCTGATTATTTCTCCCCCCCTATATTCTTATGCAATATTCCATGTAGATCGATGTGGGGATTATTGTATATGTTTTCTTTCCTATATTTTGGTTCTCATTGTCTATCAGTGCTTCCTATTATTGTAATTCATTAACGCATATTAAAAGCATTCATGCCAATTTTTGTTCATCAATTGACTTCAAGTCTACATGGCTTGGCATGTCTTTAGTGAGATGACATCAATGAAATAATCATTAAACAAATTTCCCTTGATATTATAACTCCTCATGATGGTCTATCTCCCCCTATCTTGTTATGCCTCTTATGACTTTCCTTCCTCTTACTGGAAAGTTCCACCTATTAATATGTTTCTCTTCTAAGTCATGTGATTTACTAACCATTCCTCTTGATGATAATTCCAACAAGTATTTCTACAATTCCTCTTGAGCTCAAGATTTCATCCATTTTTATGTATATTCTTTGGTTCATGTCAAGTATTGTCTTCTAGACCTCCACATATTTCATGAATTCATCTATGTCCATAAGTCACAAAATTTTCCATGACCCTTTTACTCAACTACACACAATGTTGACCCATATGTCACTTTACTATTATGAAGACTTTTCCAAATCATATGCAACTAATCACCACATATTTTTGCTTCTAAAGATGAAAAAATGTCCACTAGTCTACTTTAACTTCAAGTGAAACTCTACAAGTCTGAAATACATTCTTGAATATGTAATGAATATATCCCTTCTTGAATACATGCTTGAAATCCTCTATACAATATTGAATCTCCACATCAAAAGTGTACAATGATATTCTTCGTAACGACCAACTTACTTCTTCATACCTGCATGGGGATGTGTTCTAAAACATTTCTTCTTGATCAACTAATTTGTCAATCATGTCATTATGGGTCTGCCTTCCCAAAATCAACAAACAAACAATTCTAACTGCTTGAAACATAGTTATTTAAAATTTAACTATTTCTTAGACTCCCCATCTTCAACATTCACTTTTACTTGGTGTCTCCAAGACGAATGGCTTAGAACAATATATAATCCTTCT
>WSFP011529327.1:0-12123 GCA_009831015.1 Picea engelmannii | reverse complement strand
AGGGTGCTTCTTCACAGTGTAGGTTCTTACCTCAAATAATTGGGGTCCTTTTAAGAAAACCTAACTTCCATACCCAATATCTCTATCAAGGTTAGCCAAATTATCTCAAACTTTACACAGATATTCTACTCTATCTCCTTTAAATGGCCTTTGAATCCTTTGATTTTGGGTACACCAATCATAAGCTATGCCAATTTTAAGTTGACTTACTGTTTTAGGCCCTTGAATGGGGGATTGCACTACAGGCTTGCATTGTTCTTAATATAGCCTTGCATTTTTTGCTTTGTTACCAGTTAACTAGCATCTAAGTGGAAAAAGCCCAATCCAAGGATGCAACCTTGGGGTAATGATTAGGAGTTGTATCACTGTCATCTCAATACAACCTCCTCTTCACTTTTGGCTAGGTCTCTAGAGGCCAAGGGGGGTATCCCTTAATTATACAATGTTTGTATGAGAGCCTAAGTAAGTAAATCTAAATTTGATTAACGAAAGTGATGTCAAGATTCACTTTAATGATAAAATAAATGAATCCCACACAGATATAACATGTAAAACATAAAGGATTCAATGTCTTAGTGATGTAATGCTTTACACAAGTGGATTTAGCCTTAATGAAACAATCATATATCATGTCAATACACTTAGATGCTAAAGCAATGAAGAAATGAGTGGATTAAACTCAAAATATGGTTTGTAATTCTTAGTGAAGGCAAATTTCCAGATATGAGCCTTTGGTGAAAACTGTTGATTTTTATAACCCAACACACAGAGGTTAATGCCAATAATCTACTTAAACCAGATATTTATACTTGCTGTTATAAATTTCAGAATTATGCATGCAACCTACAGCTGAGTTATTTAACAGAAAATAGCCAGCAGAAGCATATAGTAAACCAAACACATAAATGGGCAAACACCATAAGTTAATTTGGAAACCCCAATGCGGGGAAAACCAGCTAAGGAGGTGCTTTATTGGCTTCAGAGGAATGAAAGTCATTCATGTGGGCTGTGTTGCCGCCTTTATATACACCTCAGGTTTAGCGTGGAAAAACTTTCAATCCACTGGGTGTGTCCTTGGGGGCAAGTCTCGAGTCAAGGTGTTGTCACCTGATCCTCGACTCCTCCATTTAGGCCAACTCCTAGCGAAGCCAAGGGGGTAGTCCCTAAAGAAAAATAAATCTAAGGCTTGATTTAATCTAAGAACAAGAAATAGAATCTAGGACTCGGGAGTTTTTATTACAACAATAATACCAAGATATAAATGAGATTACAACAACAACATATAATTGAAATTACACTAGCAACATATATGACATGTTGAATAAGATTGCTTATGCTTGGAAATAAGGCATTCAAGATACTTGCATGAAAGATATAACTTACATAAAAAAGGAAACAACTACTTGAAATGAAATGACAAGCAAAATATAGAATATAGACCAGTGCCACATGTAATGAATTGCTGCGAGATTGTGTATCACAAGTTGCTGCTGAAAGATGAAGACTTGCAAGTGTGTTGCTTGTAAGTTTTGAGAATTATGCTTAATGTTGAGTGATTATTAAATGTTGGATAAGATTATTATGAAAGTTGCTTGTGAAGTGTTGCATGAAAATAAAGCTACTTTAAATGTGGCCTCTTAAGATGATATCCCTCAGCTTGGAATTTGTGGAGAACTTGCCGAAGCCCAATTGACTTCACCAACAGGCTCAATAAAGGTGCCGGATGTCCAACACGGGGAGAACCTTGATCTCAAAATTCCCGTTTGACTTCATACACTCCCTTTATGCGGTTTCCAAACAAAGCAATAGCAACTTTTTGAGATTGTCCTAATTATACTAATCCGCACTGACCAACCCCGGTTTTGCGTGGAACTTACTTCCAAAGATCGAGACTAAGCTCGCAGTGGAAGGGTTAGGAACATACATTGGAGAGTTGAGGGGATAGGTTTGTTTGCAATAAAAGAAAGTTGCAGAAAAATAAAAGATTTTCCAATTAAACTAAGTCTACACTGTCCAACCCCTGTTTGGCGTGAAACTACTTAGGGGAGTTGAGGGGACGGGTTTATTTGCAAGAAAATAAAATTGCAATAAAGTAAATTTTTTGTCTAATTACTAAATCCACACTGTCCAGCCTCTGTTTGGTGTGAGCCTACTTAGGGAGTTGAGGGGATTGGTTTATTTGCAAAAGTAAAATTGAAAGTAGATTGCTGAAAGGAAATCTAATCATCTAACAATTAGTGTTCTACTTTGCAAAAAGAAAACTAAACTAAAAGATTGCTTTGTAGTGTTTATGATTGATGTTCCTTTTAAATTATCCTTAAGGTGTGAAATTGTAGAACTTAAGCAAAAAAGGAAACCATGCAAGATAACCACACCACAACACCGATCCCCCTTAGAGGGAAAAAGAAAAGTGGAGATTGTGTACCCCACTTATTTTATTACTTTTTGTAACAATGCTTTCTTTCTTTTTGGGATGCTTATGATTCTTATATTTCCAGATCACAAGATTTACAAAGTTTCAAAGATGCTTAGTCTTCAAAGGGGTGCTTCTCGATGTCCAAAATGCTCCGATTTCTTCAAAATTCGGCAGAGTTTCCCTTTGTTTTATTAGCAACATGCAAAAAATCAGCAAGCAAATAGAGATTAAATGCACCAAAAGACACTTTAGAAGTGCTTTTGGATATTAAACCTTAAAGCCCAAACTTGCTGAAAAAATTCTAAGTATAAAAAGGAAATTTAATATGATTTTGACAATAAAACTAAGCTAAAAGAGGGCTCTTTTAGTGAATTTTGTTCGCTGTCCTAAAACAGCAAGCAAATGACACTAATTAGCTTGATTTAACAATGAATCAACCTTCTAAACTACTCACTTTTATGCTTTTAAAATTTTGAAGAAAAGACTTGCAAAAAGTGACTTTTTACTTTTAGATCTAGCTTTAGATATGAGAAGGAAACTTTGATCTAGATCTAAATGAACATGCATGCATGAGATCTACTTGATATCGCTTTGGAAATCGAAATCTAATTGCATGCAAATTATTAAGTAACCAAGAGAATATTGAAAATTGAGAGAGATAGAGAGATAGAGAGATAGAGGAAGTCTTTCTTCAAATTTTGAATCCTGGGATATGGGGTCCTTTGGTAAATGAAAGAGGGATTTGCTCTTCAATCTCTTGAAAAGAAAGCAAGATGGATCTCTAATCCAACACCTCTCCAAGCTTGAGTAACCTGTTCAACCTTGTTCAACCTTTGCAAACACTTTGTTAGATAAGGTACTTCCTACAAAAGAGACTTGAAGAAACACATTAGTTCATTAGAAAAAGATGCAACTTCAATAATCTCTAAATATATGAAGGTAGTAAGATCTAGAGAACAAAATAGTTAAGTAGATTCTACCCTATTGTGTGTCAACACACTTTTCGAGGCCTTTAGATGAAGTAGATATACAAAAATTGAACAAATACAAGGTTACCTCAAATTCAAGCACAATTATCCAAGCATCCACACATTGATACAATCACCATAGACCTCCAAAGTCTTTTATTCAATCTTCAAAGAGTATTACAACAATATTACAATAGCCAAATTCTTTCCCCAATCTCCAACTAACTGAAAAGAGGAGGGGTCGACTTAATTTTATAACACAATGGGTGATAATCCCAAGGCCAGGGCGCATGCCAACTGGAGAGGGTGCATCACTTGATGAGCATGTGGTGAAATGACACATCTACACAAGTTAGAGTGACTCGCCATAGAAGGTGGAGATGTGTGGGAGTGGAAACTCGCCACATTTGAGTGGTGGTTGGAGAGGGCGAGTCATCCCTCTTGGGATTGACACCCCTCCTCTCAAAGTGCGCCATCTCGTCCATGATGGTCGAGTCCCAACTTTGGGATCTCCACCTTAGCCACCTACTCAAAACAACTCGCCTTCCACTTGAGAGAAGTCAATGTTGATATTATGGTAGCTGCGGGAGGTATTGACCTCCATGTATAACCCTCGGCTAGAATAGAATATTCCGGAAGCAAGAGAAACCCTAAATAGATGTGTAGAAACCTTAGAAGACAAGTCGGCTCAGTAAAAGAATTAATATTAAAGTATTAGATTCTAAAAGGACAAGTCGGCCCAGACAAGTGACAAGAACCACTATAAATAAGAGATGATCTAGCTCATTTGTACACACTCACTTCACTCTCTCTCTCAAGGATGGCGCAAGTTTGGAGCTGCAGCTGTAAGGATGGAAGGTGGATCTTCTGGGATGGTTCTTGGTCTCTCTCTCTACCGCCATCTAGCCTAAGATGTGCGCCCAACCTTCTAGTATCTCTTGGTGGTGTTCTTGGTGATATTTCTTGGTGGTATTCTTGGTAAGCGCAACTCCAACTGCAGCTGCTGCAGCTGAGTATTGTTCTTGTTCTTTGGCTTTAGGACTTTCTGTTTAGTGAGCTATCTTTGGAGAAAGATGTGCTCTCTTGGTTATCTGTTGGTTCTAGTGCTACTTTCGGAATCATTCTATCTAGAAAAGGTTATGGTGCTCGGGGGTGGCTGTGTGCCTATGGTAAAACAAGCACATCGAATATTTTAACAGTCGCCACCTCTTCTTGTAACCTAAGACACGAGGAAAATATGTCCAAATCATGTTTCCCAAATAATAGGCTTGCTGATTTTATTTTATTTTTTGCCTTTTATTTGTCTTTTTGTGAGAGAAATTGATTTTGAGTAATTAAAATCACTTATTTCACTCACAAAGTGGATACTTAGGTTAAGTGGGTATTCTTAGTCCAAAAACAAATACCCCCAAGGCATATAATTCCTCCGAGTACCACTTTGTTTTATTTATGACCAAATTACAATTAAAAAATTCGATTTTGCAGGAATTTTTTTATTCAAAATGATGACCTAGCATGGTTATATAAACATTTAGACACTAGACTTGGATTTCCAAGCTAAGGCCTAACCATCAGTACACACTCCAACTTTGGAGGTATTTGAGTGAAAAAACTTAGAAATTATAACTTGCCTAAAATGAATTTCAGGCAATAAATAATTAACAAGTGAAAAAAAACTCTCTAGAGTATGTACTCATGATCAAGTCTTAGGAGGCCAAGCCTTTTACAAAATCATCATGCTAATCTCATCTTATTACAATGCCCCATAGTGGATGGAAATGCAAAAAAATGTGGTCAACTTGACTGGTTGGACTTCTGAACTCTGAACTTTGAGCAACTCATTGCTCAATCTTTGGTGGCTCAACTGCAAGTCCATCCTAGTGCAACTTGGTGGATGACAGGCTGGACTTGAACCTGTTTTTTCTTTTGCATTTCCTTGCAAATTTGCTGCATTTGTGTCATATTCAATTTTTAAAAGGCGTATTTCAGGTAACTAGAAGATGATCTCTTTACGCCTTTGGTATTCCTTCATCGTTATTGACTTCTGCACATTTTTGGCAGAATTTGTCAGCATATTCCGCCTTTTAAGGTCTAAAGTATGATTAAAGTTGCAACAATATTACAGAAGTTTAGGAAGAAAAATTCTCCTCACCCCCACAAATTGATCTAGTAGATGAAACTTCTTTCTGGGGTTCAAACCCAAATGATTAATATGGCATAAAGAGGTCAACTTTGTTTAGTAACCGAGGTCCTTTATCAAAAGTCCTTTCCCTGCCTTCATCACGGGTGAAGATTGCTATAAATATCCATCTACCCTCTCTATTAATCTTTTGCTTTCTAATTACCTGAAAGCTGTTCCTGTGGTTGCTTTGGTAAAATTAAACTTGTTCAGCATCTGAAAGGGAAAAAAATTAAAATTAAAATTGAAACACTACAGAGAAATGCCAAGCCACCAGAACTAGATCTTGGTTGTATATTTAGTCAGTTGGAATTTAGCTTGAAGAATATTTAATGAATCAGAGATGAAGACTTGTTATTAAGGAGCCCATCTGGAAATTTATTTGTATGCATTTATGTAAACTCCTAATTTTCAAATTGAATGTTCTTAATTTGTTTAAGGAAAACATGTATTGTCTTCTCTATTCACATTAAATGTGTTCATCATATTCTTATGCTCTATTATTTCCAGGGTTCTTTTGGAGAAATTCTAAAAACGAAGTGGCGTGGTACGCCAGTTGCAGTGAAGAGAATTTTGCCTGCTCTTTCAGATGATAAAATGGTGGTGTAAGCAACTCACCTTTCTGATATTGAATAACTTTCTCCAGTCATTTAGTACTTGTTAGTGTTGTTCATGACCTTTTGAATTGCATCCCATTTCCATCTTTCTTGTTTCACAGAATACAACTATCATAGATCATGAATAATCTTATATGAATCATGATGACTATATGGTTTGTATTCTGATCTTATAGTGAGATCCTATGATGTGCTACGAGGCTGCTTATAGTATCTCATAAGGTTATAACATATATATTGTCTAATAGTATAAAGATCAATTCTTATTTCAGTAGAAAGAAAGTTTCAGTTTGGATGCTTATCCTAATTGGTAAGCATGTGGTTAGAATCTTTGTAGTTTCACTGCTTCATCCTTATAATGTAAGTAACTAAACAGTCTGCTTAAACCTGATATGTTGTTGATTACTTGACTTTTGAGAGATGTTATTATTGAACGCAATACAGACTCATGCTTTCATATCTCTGTTTAGAAAGTGAAGTTACTTTAGCTCTCATTATTGTACTAACAAGTTGGTCAAAGCCATGGTTCCTTTGTCTCAAAAATAGATTATGATTTTTAGAGAAATTTTTGAATTTGTTACTTTTTCCGCCATTTCTCTAGCTTGTTTATTCAGATGCAAAACCAAAAATTTTAAGGTTGAAAACTATATGCAATATCAATAGTTTACTACTGTACCAGTGACTAATTATCTGGGTAGTTAAAGAAAAGTTGGTTTTCAGTGCCCCTGAAAACGAAACCACAGATTGGATATGCTTAATTTGTAAACAAACAAAAATGATAAAAATGACTAGATTGTTCAATAGGTAAAAGAGGAGCTGCATATCTTGTCCTGTGACTTGCTATCTCCAAACATTTACATAAAGACACTGGTGACTGATATCACCTTTTCTAGCCTGAATAACCAAATCAGAGAATAGAACATTTGGACCTGACTACAACAACTTTTTGTAATTGTCAAATCAAACCAAATAACACCCCTGTAAAACTGGAAGTTTTTATTATGTCTTTATTATAAATTTTTATTTGATTACACAAAGGTTGGATTTGAATAAAAGCATAAGTGCATTGGCACTGACCCATTAAGGCCAAATCAAACATCCATAGCTAGAGCAGCCCCAGCTTCTTCAAATGTGAAATAATGCTGGTTATGTCGTTTTTTGCTGCACATGTATATTTGCAGTTTACATTTTGACTGTTTTGCAAACACCTCTCGAGCCATTACTCGTTGATGTAGCCCTAGTATAAAATAGTGACGGAGTGAGAATAAAATTATGACTATGGCACATGTAAATGTTCCACATGAGAGAATACTCCTTTGATTTATCAACTAGCTTAATGATTTGCCCCTGGCAACATATGTGACTTGCTCACGAACAATACATACGAGCTTACAAATACTGTCCATCTTTGTATGTATTAATTCTTTAATGGTGCATTTTAGCAAATCTACCACATTGAGAGACTTCAGTTCTTTTACCTGGCAAGCCATCAAGATGTGAGGTACTTATTTGTTTGAAAAAGTTTGGCAAGAGAAAGTGGTCAAAAGCCATAACTTCTAATGCCTTCCTAATTGTGTGGCAAACAAACTTGTTTGACAATTATAAGAATATCCAATTTAAGTAGGATAGAATAAGGTAATCCATTTAGGATGAAATAATATTATATTGAGTAAAATGTAGAAGAATGAGATTGTTGATTACAATGACAATGAGGGCCATATATACTCACACAAGGGTGCCCTTTCATTAATAGACATGTCTTTTCATTATGATGTATTAATTATTATTATTTAATGATTATTTATTTATATCTATATCTTTTATATTTTTATGTTCGTTACATGGCCTTCCCCTTAGAAATGCTTTGTCTTCAAAGCATGTTTATGGAGAGGCTTACGTCTTCGTTCTGGCTTGCAATGTCTTCGCATGATTCTCTGTTTTTGCTATGTTTAGGATTGATGAGACGAGACGATATGGATTACGAAGAGTTGAACAAAACTGTCGAATTGTGAAAGGGTCAGACCATCTTAATTCAATCTTTTGTGAGACGTTTCTCTTCCATGATGAATGGTTATCATGAGACTGAATTGTGTTGGTATCAATATTTTTTGGACGATAAGTTAGTCGTTCCCATCTTGAATGACATTGATATTCTTATTGGTTAAGATATCTGCTCTTATGATTTGGATGTCGATAAGGACTTCTTATAACATTATTTTCCCTTATCATGCTTGTAGTGTTTTCTTGGTTTAATTTGGGTATACGATTTTCTTCTTTACGCATTGATGTTGCTTTCTTGATTGCTAGATTTATACTTGGAATTTCCATCATCTGTACTCCAACATCTGAGTATGTTTTTTCTTTAGCTGGATTGGCATCTTCCTGAGTTGTGATAATAACTGGATCTGTATTTGTTCCTTTCTCCTCAACTTGGGTTCTTTCACTTGAAGAGTTCAATATTTCCTCCTTGATAAGTTGTTCTAACTTATCTTCCAATGACTTCTTATCAGTCTTAAGCTTTTTTATTTGCATAAGTAGGTTTTGGTTATGATTTTTTATACGTGAAAATTCTTCGTTTCTTGGATTGTTGACTTTATTCTTAGTGTCTTTATTCTCATCTTTTAAACTTCTGATTTGTTCTAATAAACCTTGATTAAGGTTCTTTAAGCACACATTTTCTTCTTGTAGTTCTAATAGGTGCTTCTTGAATTCTTTCTCGAGATCTTCTTTTTCTTGTTCTAATCTTTGATTACTCTGCTTCGTAGCCTTGGACTTCTTGACTTGTGCAAGTAATTTCTGACTGTGATTTTTTAAGCGAGAAATTTCTTGGTTTTTATCCATAATAGCTTCGTCAAAATCTTTTTGCATCCTTGATATTGACTTTTGATTTTTTGAAAAGATCACCTTCGAGATGCCTTTAAAGTCTTTTGAGGAAGGTATTATCGATTTTGATCTCATTGTAATGTCTTGGAATGTCATCATTTTCCTTTTATAGGAAAACGTCCAAAATCTTTTCTCTGTGTTTAAGGTAAAGGTACCTAGTTTTCCAAACCAGGGTAACTTGAGAATGATGTCAACCTCTTTTTTATACACAGTTGCAACTTTGAATTGGGATATATCTTCATAATCATCAATTGTCATCAACAAGTCCTTAATTTCATATTGTGTTTTGCGAAAAATATCTTCCTTTTCAATTATATTTGACTCTTGAATTAATAATCGATTTGCCAATTTGATATTAATGTAATTTTCATTATGGTCCAAGCTAATAACAATGTTAACCTCCCTTCCTTGAATATTCCTTTTTAATGTAGAAAACTCGTAACATATGATTGGACAATCTTCATAAGAAAATCTTCCTTCCTTTATTTTATTAGAATCCATTTGGCTTTCGTTGCTATTTTTTGTTTAAAAAATACTTTAAACAAATTGACCAAGAGACAATTTTTGAGTTAATCTAGGGAGAAGGGCGAGTTGCTTGGGGTAAGGTGGCAAACTATGGGTGAGGAGAATCCTCTCCCAAGTGAGTCGCACCCCTCTTGAGCCAAGTGGTGCGCACCCCCTTTTTCACATGTGAAAGAATTAGTGGAGGTTGAGTGAGGTGGCTCCCTTGAGCAAGGTGTCACCTCCTCCTTCCCCTTTCTCTTGCAAGTGGCACATGAACTCACACTTGGAAGCTTTCTTCTCACAAGTGGTGTGCCCCCCCTCTCCAAGTGGTGCACCCTCCTCCTTTTGACTTGCTTCTCTTTGGTTATAAAATAAAGCATTCTCCCATTTGCTAAGCTAGTTGGAGCTTGTGAATTGTGCTTGTGTATCATTGTATTGTATTATCATTGTGATTTGGAATAAAAGGCTTTGGAGGCTACATTCTTGTGTCAATTTCATGTGTGGAGCATCTATGTCATGTGCTATTTTGTGAGGTAAAATTTGCTATTGTTTTCTTGTTTCATTTGTTAGTAAGTGGCCTTCTAGTGGAGCTATCTCCAAGTAGGATAAGATTAAGAAAGCTAACTTGCTTAATAATCTTATTGCTTATGTACATCTGAATTTTTTATAATACATATCCATTTAGCTTAATGTTTATGTCTTTATGAAACATTCTATGTAGGTAGCACTGTTCTACTAATATTTGTTGGCAAGAGATCTATAAGTGTTGCAATTTCTCACACTTGAAGAGGAGATTGGGCTTGCTTGCACCTATCTTTGTCTTCAAGATCTAAAAAATGACATAGTCCCTCTTTGATCCATCAAAGACTCCATTGCCCAAGATTCCAAGAAGAAAGTCCAAGCTCTTCTTTCCTCTCTTTCTAAAATTTCTATTTTGGTTACTTACTTTAAGTACATGCAAAGTAAAGGTTGTTGATCTAAAAAAGTTGAATTTATTTATTACTTTGTATGCTTTAAAAGATAGTAGTTTAGATCTTCTTTTGCAAAAGAAATATTTATTTTGATCTAATTTGCTAGTTGCTATCTTTAGGCATTTTTAAAAGAAGTATTTTAAAGCTAAAGGTAGTTTCATTCTTAAATTCCAAATTTGGGCATCCTCGTCGTTATTACTTTCTGTTTTGGGACAGCAAGTAATATCATCAAGAAAAGGCTCTTTCTTAACTAGTTTATACTTCTTTTTTGCTAGTTTATCATAGATTCGTACTTAGAAATATTTTGGATTTTTTTTACTAATAACCAAAGACACTCTTAAAGTGTTTTTGGCCATCTTTGCTCCCTTTTTGTTTGCTGTTTTGTGTAGGTTGTTGAATAAACAAGGAGAGATTTTGCCTAAATTTGGCTGATTTGGAGCATTTGGGACTTCCAAGAGCACCAAGTATCTTTCTAAGATAGTTGTACATTGTAATAAACTCGATCCATCATTATAAGGATCCATATCTCTATTCAAAGAGATCCAAAATCTCTTAAAGAAACCATTGTAACCGAATTAATAAAATAAGTGAGCCAAGGGAGGCTTCACTTTGTGTTTCCCCCTAGGGGGGTTGGTGTTGTGGTTTTTGGAGCAAATTTCTCATTTAGTTTTTCTCTTGCTTTAAAACATAAAACAAAAAATCACATAGATTAGATTTCAATTTGGAAAGTAACACTTTAATTGCTAGAGTAGATGCAATTTTCATTTATGCAATTTCAAAGTTGGAAATAAACAGTCTCCTCAGCTCCTCGCAAGAGGCTGGTCAGTGAAGACTTAATAATTAGAAAACATTTCCTTTCATCAATTTTCTTTCTTGTTTAAAATAAACAACTCCCCTCATCTCCCAGTGTTGTTCTTGACCCTTCTAGTTGCGAGCTTGTCTTGATCTTCTGGGAGTAAGTTTCATACATGCTGGGCTGGTCAGTGCGGATAGATTAATAGGGATATCCTTAAGAAATATTGCTTCAGTGGAAACGTAAGAGAGTTTGTGCAAGATATATGGCGGGAACTTTCAGATCTAGGTTCTCCCCGTTGGATCTCCCACATTCTCTTGGGATTGTGTGCAAAATTAGAGGGACACTCTCCCCGTTGGATATTCGACAAGCTCAACCTCCAGTCGAGGGATGTTCTCTGAAGGGCCAAATCTAGATTAGCTCTCACACTTTTATTTTGCAAATAAAATTTACCTCATTAATCTACCATCAAAGAACAATTTAATAAAACACGCGATCTACAACTGCCCACGATACTTTTAAGGCACTGGTCTCATTACACAACCTACAAAGCCATTTGCTTCAAGTACTTTACTTTTTTGTTATTTATTTGAAGTATTTCCTTTTACTTGCAGCTGTTATCGTGAGTATCCTTTAAATGCAAGTATCTCTTTATATCTTGTGGTGGTTGATTGATACATGCTTTAGAGTAGATTTGCTTTATGTATTGTCTTTTCATAATAAACTCCTAGATCAATTTCTTGTACTTAGATTAGTTCAAGCCTTAGATTATTTTCTTTAGGAACTACCCCA
>WSFP011529326.1:0-12123 GCA_009831015.1 Picea engelmannii | reverse complement strand
GACCTAATCATCAACTATCAACCATTTCTTGATTGACATGTCAATTAAGTTGAATTGGTATGACACATGGATGTTGATGTGGCATGGCACATCATCCTCCTCTATTCTTCATCAATGATCGACATTTTCCATTGGGTGACCCAAACACCTCACCAAATTATCTGAATCGATCATTATCTATCAAGGATCAATCATCCCTCTTGGTGAGAAAACATCTTATTAAAAAGGTCAACCTGACCATCAACCATCGACGATTTCTATTGGCGAACAAAACACTTCACCAAATTTGTCGATCCAACCATCAATCATCAACAATTTTCATTGGAAACTAAAACACTTTTTCTATTCGGTCGACCCAACCATTGACGAATTCTCTTAGCCAATTCCAACACTTATAAAAATTTTATCGAATCCCAGATGAATTTGGATCATCGTTCTACCACTAAAAATGATCTTGACCATTGATCTTCTCCAACTTCCAAATGGTCAGAAACAAATATAGACCATTGATCTATCTCATTTTCTCAACTATTGAAAATGAATCTTGGTCGTCGATCTGCTATACCTTTCCAAATTCTGAAAAGCTGATAAGTTTTTAAATCTATTCACAATGAATCTTGACCATTGATCTAGAAATCAAGCGCGATCTCAGTCATCGATTAATCAAACTTCTCACAACTACACAACAACCATTAAAACATGAAATTCGACCTTCCAATTCAAATTTTAACTCCACAACTTTGCATATTGACACCATTTATCACCAGTAAGAGGGTTCTAAGGAAATTTCAAACTAAATAGTTTATAAATTTGGGGATTTCACTCTGGAATTCATCGGTTTCCCCAATTTTATCACAGAATAAGTCTGTAACAGTGAACATTTTACCAAATTTTCCTTGGTTCTTAGCCCATAAGGGTATAGCGTTAAACCAGAAGCTCTGATACTAATCTGTAATGACCCCCAGTTGAACTGAGGATCATTACTTTGCAAAAAAACACATGAAAAACAAAATTTTCTCTGCTAACTAATTTTGTGTATCTTATCAGCTACGATTTACAAAAAGATTTAACCATTGTCTGATACTATTGATTAAATCCAGCTACACTAGCGCAACTTCATAACCTATGGTTGATGAACACCGATAAGAAATTACAGGGAGTGACCCGATGGGTGCTTGGAGTTATTTTGTGACCATTATCTTTATGGTTGTGCTAATCTAAACAAGCAGGCCAATTATTATAAAAAAAATATGTTTAAATAATAACCAAGAAATGGTCATATTGTACACATATTCATGAACCATTATTATCTCATTGATGACTCAATGCTTTCGTTTCCCATAGCAACATGTAAATTTTGTTGCAATAAATACACATACAGATTCTATGCATGTTTATGGTTGCATTCAGTGTTTAATTTGATAAGTGAAATGTTTATCATGAAGTATTTTGACATTGAATTATAATTTAAAGGTTTAGTTATTCATCTAGATGGTTTTTCAAATTATCAACCTGATTTTACCAAAACTTATGCTATGAAACGTCGATTCTTGGGTCGATTAATAAATATGCACACCTAACATTTTTGGGGACTGTATATTTGTTTTGATGATTCATTGTTCTTCTTTTGTAATGTTAAATACTCTATACAATTTGTAAGGCAAGGTTGTGGATAGAGAACCTATCATTCCATGAGTGGGAAATGATTCACATGGGTTTCCTTTCCTAAAAGTGTTGTATAGGATCAAATTTTTTATTTATAGACATTGTCATTGTGTTGTTAATGGGATAGTCACATGAATTTATAGTAACCACAAAAAATACAAAATATATTCAAAAACATTCATACATATTTAAAATGAGATCGACTGAATAAAACACATTCACATAAATTCTCTAACCCTAACCCTAATACAAATACCATAACCCTCATCTTCTCCCACTTTTGATCTCCAAGACTGTGAGATGTGAAGTCATTTTTCTTGTACTTCACCTCCATTAACCGAACACTAGTCATTTTCAACACCCAGATCCTTTGGTTATTCCTGCACCATATTTCACCATTATTTCCTCTATGAACTTCAAGTGGAACTTCCATCCCTAATGTTTTCCATCATCTCCTCCAATATGTTGCCATCA
Source organism: Picea engelmannii (assembly GCA_009831015.1). Classification (NCBI taxonomy): domain Eukaryota; kingdom Viridiplantae; phylum Streptophyta; class Pinopsida; order Pinales; family Pinaceae; genus Picea; species Picea engelmannii. Next base: position 9,984 of record WSFP011529326.1, on the reverse strand, counting down.
TCGTTAAATGTAGATCTTATATCCTCTTGAGTGAGTCACATGTCTTTAGGATTGACACAATTGGAACTTTCCTAGGAACCCCAATTTCCCATGCTTATGCAGTAGATCAATACAGTATAGAAAATAATAGTTAATATGTGGAACACTTTCCTCCCTAGAATCACTACGATGCAGGGTATTATATAAAGGTTACGAAGGTCGATTAAAATATAGAAGTGCTCTATGAGTTGTAGTATTTTGGGTTTCACTTTATCCCACACCATTCTAATTGAGCTATAGGAAGCAGACACCTGGCCACATCCACTCATATTATATGCCTGCTAGCCATGACACGCTTCACACCGTTAAAAAAAATGAAACAACAACCCCAATATGTGATCCTGAGGTGTGAGGTAGTTCCTTCTAATTACCCAAATGTGTCAATAATGTTTTGTATACATATTAATATTTGTCAATCACTTAAATGTGGAAATCGGGTTCCCAGGAAGTAATTTTTTAATATGATTAAGTAAATGTGAAAAATTAAACAACTTAATGGATGCATTCATAAATTCAAGGAAGTTATGAACATTAAATCTCATTTATTTATTTGGAGACATGATGAACATTGTGCTAGCATCTTCAATTTCTAGCCATAAGATTAGAATTTATAATTAAAAGATCATTACTTGTGCCCATTTCTAATAGGTGTACGCCTATCAGCATAATTATGAAAAAAATGACATGAATGCATTTTAAACAACTCAACACAACAACATATAAATTGTTCACAACACAGAGTTAATACACAACAATTAAACTCATAATGCAACACAGAAACAAGATAAAACACTTATCTTTTATAAATGGTGGTGCAACCAGCTTCTTGGGATGGAAATTCCACCAAACCATAGAATTTTTGTTCCAAATATCAACAACAAGTCACCCTCGAACTAGGGCTAGAAATCCACAAAAGAGAGTGGTCTCTCATTGTCCGCTCACAGCTCAAAAAATCCCACAACCCACTCGCATTCTCCTACAACTATCTTGATTTTCCACTAGCTCTCTTCCTATCAAACTTCCCAACCCAAGTAATGTACCCCTCAACTTATCTCATTCCATTGGGAATCCCATTTGTTTATTAGGGTCTCTCTAGAACAGGTAACTAGGAATCTCACTACAAGGAAATTGTTAGGAAAACTACTAGGAAACACAATAGAAATCACTTGTTTTTATAGTGAAAATCACAAAGGAGTTCAATATTTGGGCCTAAAAACCTGTCTCTTTAATATTTTTATCCAAATACACTCCATAATTTTCCATGCATGGTTGATTTATCTCCAAGATATCATTTTCTTCTGTTGGCTTGTTATTCATGCAAAAAAATGATTGTCTAAAATCTACTGTAACTACCTATATGATTTTCCTCTCTTTGGATTGCTTCCTTGACTTGCACTCTTCCCTAAAGTGATTCTACTAAGCCCCCATTCTCCTAATAAGAATGAGATGTGACTTCTGACACCCACCCTATTACATGCATTCAATGATTGGATTTGGGAAAACTCAACAACAAAATAGAAGGTTCATATACCAATAGTGATTTTAGGGAGTGGGTTGAACTAATACACATGGTTAATTCCCCCTTGGACCCCTCTTAGACCCTCCCCTCTATTGTATATTAATTCATCACCCATCTCTGTCCATGTCCCCTAGTAGCTGGCATAACATTTTATTATTAAAATTCAGAAATACAATTTTCACATACATCACTTGGTCATGGCCACATATTATATCTACAATAAGCATTAATCAAATTGGGGATTATAGTAGGGATGTTACATGTACTAGCAAGTTTTTCATCCTGCATTTCAATCCTTTCCAATGCCTTCTCTATGTACTCACCTTGAGACATTGTTAGTTTTTTTATTTTCCCTATCTCTTGTTATTCTCATGCCAATAATTTTCCTTGCATATCAAAGAATATTCATCACAAATGAATAGCTAATTTTATTTTAAGCATATTTATATCCTACATGTTAGACCCTACAACAATCATGTCTTCTACATACAATAACAAGATAATATAGTTGTCATTATCTAATCTCTTAAAATAAACATAATGGTCACGGTGACATCTACTATAACCTTGTTCTATTGTTGGCGCAGGCCTATTTTGGGAGGAAGATCTATTTTTGGGCACATATCTATTTTTGGAAGAGAAGGTATATTTTTGGAGTGCACGCCCTAGGAGGAAAAAAAGAAGCATGCAGAAAAAGAAGGAAAAGAAATGTGGTACACATGCATACATGCCTAACTATGCTAGGGTTAGGGTTTTTGACAATATTGTAATGGCTATAAGACAATAGAGTAGTATAAATAAATACCTAGGAGGTCTAGGTTGGGGGTTTGGAAGCTACTGATTTTAGTGAGTTTTGTTATGATTATTGTGGTAGAATGGAATAATCTAGTGTTTAAGGGTTTGGTCATGGGATGAGGAGCTTGGTGTGATCTAGTTAGCCTCTCAGAGGGTACTTACCCTCCTTTTGATTGTAATCTTTAATATATAATGTGTGTAGTGCAGATTTTGAAATAGAATGAATAAGAGCACAAAACACCCATATCATTTTGGACGTAACCCTAGGAGGAGGTGAACCATGGTAAAATATTGTGTTTTGTGTGTTGTTACTGAATGATTTTACTATTCTGCTAATCATTATCTAAATAATGAATGGTTAAATCTAAATATAACAACATGCATACATAAGTTAATGGTGAATGAATACTAGAATTAGATGAATGATAAATGATGATCTATAAGGGAGAGAATCTAAACATAGTCCCCACTCCTTCCTAGAATGCAAACACCTGAGTATTTCATTCCCCCATAAATCTATCTCGAATGAGGTTGCATTCTGCACTCTGTGTGCATTGTTGCCTTCTGGTTTACTAGGAGGGTTGATAGTTTGGAGGGTTTTGTTGGAAACCTATTGGATATCAGAACCTAGGCCAGCCCAAGTAACCAACAAATGGTTTTGTTTTCAGCTGGAACTGCACAAGATTAAGTGGACTAGATCTGTGGAAGAAAAGAGAAGAGGATGAAAGCATATAAGGGAATGTTCAGGCCATGGAATCCAATGAAGGAGGATATTGAAAGATGGTTGAGGACGAAGGAACTCAAGTTTTCACATAAGGAAAAAAGAAACCTTAGGATCACACCATGAAAATATCTCAATAAATACATGTTTAGCAACTTGCATGAGGTATTTTTTTGTGATTTCCAGCATATTTTGCAGGAGTGGTTATTTATGTTGAAGGGAAACCACCCTATGAATTGGATCAAACAACAAGAGTGGCATCCTTTGGATATCTGTTAGTTACAACAAGTGAATAACAAATTTACATGCACAATAGATTTATGGTTAGACAGTGTTATTACAGGGTTTATCATTGAATCTGTAGTAGATATAGTGAAGTCTTACACTACTGCAAATAAGGATTTTATAAAGGGACCCAGAGGTAGGTACATCATATCATTGTCTACTTCAATCAATATTTCATTGTATGACAAAGGTGTGATGAACATAGAATCAAATAGCTAAATTTCCTTGCGTGCATGGGGGAAGGGGGGAAGCACTAAAAGAAAGTTGAGATATGGCCAAGGAGATGGATAAAGGGAAGAGAATGGAGGCCATGGACCCATTCATGATGGAAGAGGACCCGATAAAGAAAATAATGGAAAAATCTGGAAAGACATGCAGCGGAAGATCTTACCAATATAAGATGAATAACATGAAGAGGGCCATAGCTGACAAAGAGGGCTTGGCAAGCGATGAAGAAAAGTTAGAGTATATCTGGGTTGTGGATTAGATTGAGGAAATCATGCACACAACATAATAAAGGGAAAAAATAGGTCTAGGTTCAGGAATAGAAGGAAGAACTCTAGTCTAGATCATTGTGGAACCTACAACCCCATGTGCAACTAATACACCTTAAAGAAAACCAACATTTAGAAAACTGAATTTTAGTGGAAGAGGAGAAATAGGACAAGGATCCAATCAAGGACAACCAACTAGGGGAGAAATTTCAGGAAGTAACAGTCAATTAGCTACACCGCATGGAGGAAGTAGTTCAACATAGTTCAAAATGGCAAGAAACTATCCCACAATCAGATTACCAGAGTTTTGGGGAGAGACATCAGAGGACCCCGAAAATCATTTATTCATCTACGAAAAGACATGGGAAGAAACGTAGATCAAAAATAAGGATACAAATCTCACGTAGTTAGATATCACACTAAGAGACTATGCACTGGATTGGTATATGAGCCTTGATGTAAATAGCCCACAAGGAATACCAAATATTGTCGCAAAGGTGAAAAAATTATTGGTAAACGAATTTCATAAGCCAGGTTCAGAAGACCAATAAATGAATGAAATGATTGAAATCAGGAAGAAACCACGTGAGTCTATTTGGGATATTGATCAGAGGTTCAAACGTCTGAAAGGTAGGTTGAGGTATTCAATTATTGATATACAACATAGGCAATTATTTGTGAACTCATTGTTACCACACTTGAAGTATCCTTTGAGACAACAAAAGTTCCAAAATTAGGTAGAGGATCTACAAGCAGCCCTGCAACTGGAAGAAAACCAGTATCAGAAGATAGATCAATCAATAGAGGAGTTGGAGGAGGATATGAAGAATCTAACATTTCAACTGAACCAAAATAAGGGAAAAGAGAAAAGATAAGTAGTTTGGTGTACATTATGCAGGACAAAAGGTCATCATAAGAATGAATGTCCAACGTTTGCGTAGTACTTGGAATCAAGGGTGACAAACCCCTTTCCAATAGGAGGATCACGGTGAGATATTTGTAAGACACATGGGCACAATCCATACCATTTCCCAATGATGCAGAAGTATAAGGTAGTACCAAAAATTTCATATTGCATTTTTTGCAAATCATTGGGTCATGATGATAAGGACTGTGGAACACTGGAACTCATGAGAGAAATAACTTCAAACACTTATAGGGTGAAAAAAGAGATTATGATAGGGCAATTTGCAACTCAGTTTAACTAGGTTCCACCACTATTTAACCCCATGTCGCCACAATACAACAATGTGCATCCACAGTATAATCTTATGCAGTATAACCATGTACCCCAATACAATGCACCGCGAGGAGATAGAGGTGCATTCAAAGGTGGAGGATGAGGCAAAGGAGGATTTGGACAAGGCAGAGGCCTAGTAGTGTGCCAAAAATTCCAACAACCAGGACATTATGCAAGGTATTTTCCACTTCCACCTGCAACATGCATGTATTGTCGCGCAACAACCATGACACAGAAGACTGCCCAACACTTTTGGGGAAGATTCAGGAAAAAAAGAAAAAAAACAACCAGAATGTCTAGTGGATTTATGCAGAATCCAAGGATGATGGGAAACATATCAATATAGTTAATCAAGAAGGATCCAAGATAGGAGTTGATGCAACAAAACAAGATCCAATTCAACGCCAATAGGTAAAGAAGAATATTGAGCCACAAAAGCAGTTTTACGCACGGAAAGAAAAGGAAACATTTAAGGAGGCCAGACAAGATATTCTCAAGGATAAAATCACGTCTACATCAGTTTCACAACAAAATCAGAACTTGCCAATGTACGATATGCCATCTTCAATGGATCACACCGTTAAGGACAACCTTTAGAACAAGTAAGTACCATCAATAATTTTTTGCAATCCTGTGTTAAGTTATTAAATGATCCATCATATATGAAGGTCTTACAAAATATTCTAGAAATATGAAACATAGAGGTAGAAGGGAAGTTAGAGAAGAAAACAATCAACCATCTCCATACAAGAAGAAGGACAAATAGAGAATTCAGGCTAAATGCCAATATTAGGGACTTCAACATGGGAGATATTATATTGGATTTAGGATCTGAAGTAAAAATATTTCCTAAGAATACATGAAAGTGTATGTGGGAACCCACATTAGGCTATTCACATTTCCAGTTGAAACTAGACAATTAGCACAGAGTGTTACCAATTGGAAGGCTTAAAGGTGTGATAGTAGATTTGAATGGAGTGCGCATTGTGGCAGATTTCGAAGTAATAGAGATAGTGGATGGTACAAAACGTTACCTAACATTACTGGGATTGGATTGGGAATTTGATAATGAGGTTGTGATCAACCTAAAGAAAAGGAAAATGACTTTTGAATCAAATGAATATATGGTTGTTGCACCATTGGATCCTCCAGAAGGAGAAAGGTTTGTAGAGGCGAACTGTTTGGATTTGGAAGAAATAAATCAATTATACATAACCATTGCATAAGAAGAAGATTATGTCAACCCAACTGCATATGGGGTACTCAGTTATTACATCATTTTATTCAGACTCAGACACAGGTCTGGAGAATTGGAAGCACAGACTACATGAAGTCTCCACAAGGAGGTGCGCAAGAATAGATTGCACAGTAAGGTGGGTTAGTATAGAGATAAGGGAACCTCTCGGTTTTCATGGGTTTAATGAATTAGAGGAATTCTTGACAAAATATGAGGAGGAAGTGTTGGAAAATCATAGGTTGTTAGCCCCGGATATTGCACTCAAGGAAACACCTACTAGATGGTGGGGTGCTCACAAAGAATCAATTTAGGAATGGTATCAATATAAATGACTACTACATATTAGATTTGGCGTAGAATAAGGGATAAATACAATGCAAAAGTATGATGGGAGAGGAACACTAGTTGAACACCCAGAGAAATTCATAACACAATGGAGGATGACACCACTATTGACGATTAAAATACCAATGAGGAATCTTGCCCACAAAGTATTGCTAAAGCCTATTATTTAAACTATTCTAATGATATATAATACTAGTAGGTGGGACCCCCTTGTAGACTGGAGGCTCAGAGATAGTCTTATCACACATTTTATGATGTTGTTTCGATGTTTCTTATAGGGTTCTATATGGTTGATGATGCAGTCTTGGTTTTGTTGTGACATAATGGAAGATAGATATTGCATTTTATGTGATGATTATGTTACTCTAAGCTCTAAATTCTATGTTATGAGTTGCATATATTTATTGTTGTTACATTTGATAGTATCGCCATGATTCCTTACTTGATACACCTTCACAAGACACATGTTAGCAATAACATGAAACAAAATAAATGGAAAGAAACTTATAAAAAAATTCAAGGAAAGGAACTATACTATACTATTTTAAGAGTTTATGTGTGAATGAAATAAAAGGAAGTTAGTATTAATCCTAACTAGCAATGTTAGTGGTTATACAAATTATATTGAGTTATATCAGGAGCATTTGATATATGGTATAGTATGGTTTTTGGAAATGGTTAATATGGATTGGGGTGGCACAATTGGCAACTAATATGTCACGAGTTTTAATGTATGGAATTAATGGCATGGTTAATGGATGGTTTTTGGCTGGTTGTTGTGTACTACGAAATTGAATGTGAGGAAAATGGAAGAAACATGCAGTAAATGCACGTCACTCCATACTTCTCCCACTAGGCCATCACCCTAGCATGGTTATTGTTTCATTTGGTTTTTTTGTGGTTAAGCTCTGAGATTCAATCCTAGAAGGAATTGCTCAAATAGCTCTCCCTTTAAAGTCATTGGTTACAGGTATGGTTCTTTTCGCCCATCCATGAATTTCACTCTGTATATGAAACGAACAATGGCTCGGTAATCTGTTGGTTTGTTTTTTCCTGAGATTGGGAACTGTGTAAACGCATGGGTATTTTCTCTAGAATGAATGTGTGTCTATTCGTTTGAAAATGGAAATATTGATTTGTTGAAGTTGTGATTTCGTTGGTTGTTCTGTGTGGTGGAAGATGTGATGGATCTATGTTGTTTTAAGTAGTTATGGGTATTTTGTTGGAGGTTTTCTCTCTATTTAGCCTTGCTGGCCTCCTCCTCATAGTTATGGTAAACATATCCAGTTGTATTCGGATGTTATGGGGGTTTTGTGTATGTTTCTAACTACCTTTTGTTCAATTTGTATCTTCCAGAGCCATGTTCGTGGGTTATTCACCTGATCGTGGACTTATTTTTGTGATATTGGCATCAACACAGTTGGTTATGGGGTGGCCATTATGCCAAGAAGTATGCTTATGGTTGTTGGTAATACTTGGGATTTGCATTTCCATTGGCATTGTTATAAATTGGTTTGGCTCGTGAAAATAGCACGAGGGTTATGCCTCTGTGAGTTCTTGGTATTTGTTACTCTCTAGTGAGCAATCGTTGCTCCTCTACATCATTTCCTACCATACCCGGTGTTAAACTGACACACTATTACAAGCTGAGAGTTATAAAATATTATGGTTCCACCATGATTGTTTTGAAGGTTTTCTACCTACAGTTGATATCTTCAACCTCCAGTCTCTCTGTGTTTTGGTGACCGATCGAACTCTTGATTATTTCTTGTGTTCATGGTTACAGAGCTCGATTTTGATAACCCCAACCGGTCGCACTCTTGTCGGGTATCTTGCTTACTATAATAAGTTGGTTGAGTGGTTATGACACTGGCTTTGAGTATTGTCTCATCTCTGTTTGACCGGGTTGTTGGAAATTTGTAATTGGGGATGAGAATTGGTGTATAGTAGAGGGGTTGCCTCCTTTTGTTGTGACAGTTTCATCTATAACCCATCTCATTTTTTTTTTTATTAAATTGGTTGATTGTGCATAAATAGTAATTTGTAGTCAGAGGGTTGACTCCTTTCGTTATGGGTTTTCGTTGTGTTCCTACAACGTGGTGTAAATTGTAGTTGGTGGCTGTTGTGTGTTTGATTAGTCCCGAGTGGGATCATTGCAAGTTGGGAAAGTTGATGATTGTGACTTGGTTGTTTACTGTGTATGGTTTATGGAGACATTGTGCATTGTTTTGTCTTATTGCATCATCAGAAAATGAAGAATGGGTTTTGTATCATTTCATTGCAAGTTTATTTGTTAATATTGTCAAAATAATGAAATCGGGCAAGTTTTAAAAAGGTTGGTTCAACTCGGGAAAGACGTGTGTCTATGTTTGATTTAGGAAATTACGAATTATGGGCAGTGGTTGATATTCTATAGAAATATATGATGGACATAGATGAAGCAATGTGACTGTGTGTTCCTTTTGATTTTGTTTAAATAAAAAAGAGAAGGAAATGAAAAGAAATGAGTATTCTCTTAACAAGAATGTTGAAAGGCATAGTGATTCTGAGTATGATTACAGACTTTGTTGATTGAAAAAGTTTGAAGAATTGAATGTGGGACAGTGAATATTTTTTTACACACAGGAATTGTTAATTGGTATTGGTATCCTGGTATTGAATACAAAAGTTGTTTTTTATGGATTACTTAATTAGTTTTAAGAACAATATTCGTTCTTTTCCCTACCATTCTTTCACTTTTCTCACATTACAACTCCCCTCACCTTCCCATATTCACTATCCTCTCCTTGTTCCTAAAATTTAATTATAGTTAAGATAAATTATACATTATGACAGTTAAAGGATCACACATGGATTAATTACAGTGATATATTCTTTTGATTTACGATACAGTTGATTGTTTGATGTTTATGAGAAGTAATCATGATATATTCCCCCTCATTTTAACACTTTTCACTCAATACAATCCCTCACATATCCCAGAACCCTTATTCACCCCTTGCACATTGACAAGTATTAAACGATTTGTATGGATTGGATTGCATGAGTTTGATATGTTGTTGAGCCAAACTTTGTTTCATATTTAAAAGAGTTGTCATGTATGATTGTTGAAGAAACTATTTTCTAATCAATAATGCATACATGAATGATCTTTTTCAGCATAGGTAGCCATGGTCGGGGTAACAAAGGAAGAATAAATTGGAACAGGGGCCCTAGAAGGCCAAGGTTCTCTATACACTTTGATGCAGACTCGCAATAGTTAGGCCAGTTATTTCAAGCTGGATTTTTTAACTGGATTGGGAAAGGATT
>ML896298.1:0-12123 GCA_009831015.1 Picea engelmannii | reverse complement strand
TTTATATGTAAAAATGGAAGAAAGAATCCATGTACATATTGTGGTTTATATAACCATCATGTTTCAAAATGTTGGAAAAGAATGACCAATTTCAGGAAACTTTCTAAGCAAAGACAATGTGAAAAGAGGATGCAAAAGATTTGCACTCATTGTCAGAAGCGGGTTCATCTCATTGACCAATGTTGGACATTGCATCCAACCACTCATCCACAGCACAAGAAGCAGTTGGATAAAGAGTCTGGCAAGAATGGAAGAGGAGATTCCATCATCGATGTGAGTCAAGATGATTCACAAGAGGACGATTTCCAGCAGAAAAAGTCACCGTTGAGTTGGCTTGGTAAGAAATGGTTGGATTTCTTGAGCAAGTAAGGCTTGCATTTTTCTATTGTAAATGCACTTTTCAGCGTTATGTGTGCATTGATGGGAAGCATGATAAGTTGCAACAATTTATCATAACTTGTATGATGCAAGTTGCATGTGAATGCAATTCATTTTGAAGGCATTTTTGTTTGTTGCACAACGTTGCCAGGAGGATGTAAAAGATGGATATGATGTTCACTTGTTGCAGCCATGTATCTTTTTCATGTTCAGCTCTTATGTACCCACATGTTTTGGGTTATGTACTTATGTTTGTACTGGAAGAAGAGTTGAAGAGTCATGTGCATGCATTTGTTTTTGTGTATGTGTAAGCAGTGAACCTGGTGATAGTTCATCATGAATGATTCATGATTGTTACATGGTTATGTATCATGTTTTTTGACTTGTCATTTTGAGAAGATTGAGATGTTTCAAATGAGTCTCAACTGGTGTTGATGATTTTCTGACGACTATGATTGTGTCGATCGTGTTGTTCGACTTGTGTTTTAGTCGATGGTGTTTGTTGACTTGAAAGTTGATTTTGAGTACACCATGATGCAAGAAAACGCCATGTGCTTTGATAATGTACGAGATGTGACAGTTTGTTTGAAGAGAAAAATATTTTCTTAGCATCATTTTTCAGTCTTGTATAATTTGTTTTCAAGATTGATGGTTTTCTTGGCTTGTGACAAGATGTCGCAGGAAAGTTTTTTCAACCATTGGAGAGCTGATTATGTTGACGCCAAAGAGTTCAAAAGAGGGACTTGATTCTCAGTGGGAAGGTTGGCAGTCTTCCAAGCACAGAGAGAACAATGGGTCAACAACAACCAGAGAACAGTGGTTGAGGGACATAGCCCGTTGCAGTGCAAGGCATGTCAAAGTATTCAGGTGATTGTCGAAAATATTTTGATATAACTTAAAGCAGATAGATATTCATAAGCTTTTGTGGGTCCAAAATCCTTTCAGTGGGAAGGTGTGATCAAAATCTGGACCAGGGGTCAAATTTTAGCTCAAAAATCAACGTTCTCGGAATTGCCTCAAAACGAACATGAGCGTAGCCCTCATCGTTGTGAACCCAACGCAACTCGTTTCGTCTCAAACGGACATCGGGAGCGAGAGATATCGCGATCTGTCCAAATCGTCAAACAGTAAAAAAAATGGATGTTCACTGTGCAGTCTGTACAGTCCATACGGGTGCTGACGTGGCAGGTCCATACATCCATACGCTGACGTGGTAGAGTTGATGTGGCTGACATTTGGGTGAATAATATCTTGACACGTGGCATGGTTTTTGGCAAATGATTGGGTGCCACGTGGCCTAGTCACGGGCTGCCACGTGGCACCCCTTTATTGGTCTATGGTTTGATTATTAAAAATTTTATGGACTTCGTGGGGTTCGAACCGTGAACCTCCCCCATAGTCCAAAGCCTTTGCAAACTCCACATTACCAATGTGCTACAGTTTGATTCTTGTTTTATATATGAATTAATATATATTTAAGTTTGCATTAATGTGAAGTTGGCGGGGGGTCGGGCCGGGGCTTGGCCCCGACCCACGGTTGTATGGTGCATTTCATGTGACCATACCCTTTATTAATGGCGTGCGCGGGGGTTGTTTTAAATATAACCCATGGTTCTATTATTTAAAACATATGACCATTGCATTTTTGAATGTGCGCATATATATAACGGAGCCGCGGTCATGTATATTATGCTATGTGACCATGTTTGCGCGCGGGTTTTGATTTTTAATGTTAGCCCTTGGTTTTGTGGTTTCGCATATGACCACCACATTGTATATGGCGCACGTTTTGAGTTTTGATTTGCGGTTCAAACGGTTGAACGACCCGCCACGTGTTGAGATGTCATTTGCCTATGGGACGGAGCCCTTTTTGGAAATGCGCGAGGTCGTATGACCCTCCATATGCCCGAGTGCTAGGCGGTTAGGGGATGGAGGCACCCTAACCATCCTACAGTTTTCACAGTTATTCGGTTGTGCACGGGTGCTAGTTTTTCACGCTTTATATTGCGTGTGTGCCAGGTTCAAGGACACAAGGGTGCGTTTTGGCGAACCAGTTTCAGAAAGCTTGAAGGAGGAAAATGGTGGAGGCCTAACTTCTTCATCTTTTGGCCGATTGAGGTGCCTTAAAAGCCCATCTAGGGGTTTTTGGACGTCCTGGATCCATTGGCATTGTTATCAAGGCCATTTGAAGACTTCTTCTACAAGTTTTTCACCATTAAAGTTTCAGCAAGCTCTAGAGAGCTTTAAGCCCTCATTGATCGAGGACATGGTTTGGTGAGCCTATGTTTGTTTTCTGTGATTGAATAATCATTTTTGGCTAATTGATATGCTCTGAACACATTGGGACAGGTTTCAGAGCCTGTTGAGGACTTTTACAGGTGTTTTTTCCAAAGAGAATCTCAGGGAAGCTTATGGCCACATGTAGAAGAGGTCATGCCCGAATGAGCCATGATCCGTTTTCAGAGTTCTATTAGTCATTTTTGGGGTTTTTATGTGTTCTGATCTCAATGGCACAGTCTGTTGTTACATTGGAGTTGAGTAGCATCTTGTAAAATAAATTTTGACTAATTAATCCCAGAGAGCCAAGTCCATTTATGGAGGCTCAAGGAGATGTAGCTCGGAGGGGTGAACTCCTTTATCAACTTGTTCTTGTTGTGAGTTTGATGGTTTATTTGATGCAAGTTGTGTTGCTGTGTATTTTTTTAAAGTACATATTTAACCATCTAAAATAACAATTCCTCACACATAAGCATTTACAAGAAGATACATGAACTTAACACATAATTTTATCTTGCATATTTATACACATGAAGCAAGGTCCTGTAAAGTTTATTTTGAATGAAGTAGAGGGTGCTTGCATAGCATAACAAGTCAGCCTTCTATTTTCAGATCACAGGCAGAAGCCCCAAAATTCAAGATCGAGTGTCGCGTGTCCTTTCCCAGTGGACGGGCACGATTTACTTCGAACTTCGGGTTTTGGTATTTTTGGTGCTTCTCCTTTCGGTTTTCTCTGAAGTGATTTTTCCTAGAGTGCACAAATCTCTACCACATGTCTACACCATCAACGGCCAGGGTTTCATCTTCGTATCTCTTAGGCACCCCAGAGGACTCTTGGTCAATGGCTCCTCCATCCCCTCACCCCCGAGTACGTGGATCTCTGCCACGTGTCCGTCTCCAATAGATGATCATGATTTTCTCCGTCATTTTGGGTTTCTGGAGTTTTGGCTCCTCTTGGTTTGTTTTCCTCCGAAGTACATTCCCACGGAGTGCATGGATCTCTGTTGCATGTCCATGTCCAATAGACGGTCATGATTTTCTCCATCTTTTCGTGTTTCAGGAGTTTTGGCTCCTCTTGGTTTTGTTTCCTCCGGAGTACATTTCCGCCGAGTGCATGGATCTCTATCACATGTCCTCCCATATCCAGCGGCTCAGCTTTGCTCTGGAATCTGAAGCTTCGACATTCTCTCTTTATCCTTGTTTGCAAATTCCTGAAGTGTTCCTATTGCGTATTTCAGTTTCGACGCGTGGAGCTCATCGGTAGAGACACGTGGTATTCATCTAGCGTTGACATATGGCACTCATTTTAGGCACATTTGGGCATATCATCCACTTGTCTTCAAGTGATGCATGGCATCCTCCTTTCCATAACACATCAACACAGTGACGTCAGGTCACCATGTCAGCTCTGGGAAGCCATTCTCCGAGGGATATTCTTGTTCAACATCAACGATCCCTAGCACCAAGATTGGCACCTTCCCAAAGCATAATTAAAAAAATTTCTAAGGTTGGCTGGCAGGTGAAGCTTTAGCGACGACGCTAAATAGAGGGACTACCCAGATCTCAGATCATAATCAAACCAATGAATGTACTCCATTTTGGGGCCGCAATGTGCTCGGATGTTATAGTATTTGAGCAGGCTGAAATCTAAACTGCGGTTTTTGGGAGAGCGACATGGCAGAAAGTGATGCATTTCGGGATCAAAGGTGGTATGGTTCCAAACTACTTTCGACAGCTCTGAATTCACACATTCACTCGAAATTCCTAATCGCAGAAAGTGGCTTCTCCTTGGTTATCAAGCCATGTCTCGATCCCAAGGAAATATCAATTAATGTTTTAGCATTATGTAAATTTTGTCTTGTTGATAAGCAAACGACATAGGTAACTGTTTCAACCTACTTTAGAGCTGAAGCACTAGCCTTGTTAGGGTCCTAACCCGCACATAGGTAGAACAATATATTCGGATGTAATAAAGGTCAATATTAATAAGGCCTTGCAATCAAATAGAATAAGTTGAATGTAGGAAGACCTAATAGAAGCTTCTTCTTATAGAAGGATCTTCCTCTAGATTCTTCTTTTGATAGACATATTTAGTATAAATAAGAGTCGAGGGTATGAGAACCCTAGCTTTGATATTATTGTAATAGAGCTCTACTCGAATGGGGGTTTCCCCCTCGAAGAGGCCTGTGAACATTGCTCTCAGAATCAAAGTGCTATTTCTGTGTTATTCTTATATCATTTCCGTGTTATTGTGGTGATTTTTCTGGTTATATTGCTATTATTCTTCCATTTCTAGCATTTTATTTCTGTTCAACATACTTTTTATATCTGGTATATTACAAGTGGTATCAGAGCACTTTCCTCGACATAAATTGTGGGTAATTTTGTTTTCAGGGTAGAGACGTATTCCGATGTCTTTAAGCCACAAAGATCTGTCGTTACGCGCATAACCCTGTCGTTGAGGGATTCATACATGCAGGAAATACAAGTTGTACTTAAGGGCACATCTGTTAGCCACCCTTGTAACCCCTGTTGGTACCCCTTCGAGTGGTAGTGCATCAGACAACACCTGTGTATGGATCGACCTAGATTACCTAAAGCCCTCTTTAGATAAACTGATTGGCTGCCTGACTGCTATAGTGCCACCAAGAACAACACTCAGAAAGATACTCTCTAGTACCTGGGTAGTTGGGTAGTACGGATAAGGGTACGATCTATCCTCCTTATTTAGTGCCTTGAGATATTGGGTCAAGTACTACTGGTGGACCCCTCAAGTATATCAGAGAGCTATAGCACATGGAAAACCCTTATCTGTAGAACCCTTGAATACCTAACCCTTGGGGACATAAACATAAACAAATTAAAACAGATAAGATCTATTGCCGCGCAACTGTGTTCGGGTTTCCAAATCACTACACAGTTCTTCCTGGTTAATCATTTGGTCATTTCATCACTGCAGTATTCTTCACCATTATTTGAGACCTATTCCATTAGATTCATCTCTTCTCCCTTATCACATTCATACATATCATTTTTCAGAAAAAAAAATTGACCCCACCTGCCCCATTTTCGTTCCCTCTTCCTCATGGCCCATACCCGTAGCCAAGACTTGGAAGCTCGCTTCAATACCTTGCAATCTAATTTTACCGAGACCCAACAAGAAGTGAAACAAGTTAGTGCCAATGTTGTCGCCATCAATACAACCATGCAGTCCTCAATGGAGGCAATCAAACAAGACCTAACTACCGAGCTTGAATCTCTCATTTCGATGCTCTGTACCAAGATGCATATCCCTACAAATAACCCTTTATCTGACCCACCTTCACAGACTGAAGCTGAAAATTCTCCTCATTCCCATAACTTTCAGCACCATCACTTTCAACATGACCTATGCCTCCCGCGGGTGGATGTGACCAAATTTGATGGCTCGGATCCCACTGGTTGGGTAACCCAAATGGAACATTATTTCTCTTTATATGGCATTACAGATGACTTGGTCAAAATTCGGTATGGTGTTCTCCATCTACATCAAGAATGTTGGCAATGGTGGCAATGGAGAAAAACTTCCTGTCAAGGGTATATTGCTTGGACACACTTTGTGGCAGATCTTTATGAATGCTTTGACACTGACACCAACCATTTGGGTCATTTGACAAAGTTGAAACAATCAGGAACAGTGGAAGACTTTATAGATGCATTTGAGCACCTGGCTTTTCGGAAAGAGGGAATGTCTGATGCCTTTTTCCGAGAGTGTTTTATCAGTGGCCTCAAGGACGAGATTTAGGCCCATGTCCTCATGGCTCAGCCTGAAAGTTGGGTGGAGGCTACTAAAAGAGATAAAGAAGAAAAACAAGTTGTATCTTCTCAAAACCGGAAACCCTCCTTTATCCCTCGCACTAAACCAATAAATCCCACTACTCCCTCCGCTCCACTAAAGATCCAAAAATTGACCAGGGTTGAAATGGATGAATGCCACTCAAAGGCCTTTGTAATAATTGTGATGGCCAATATTTCCCGAGCCACAAGTGTAAGGAACAAAAGTTTTTTATGGCCATCTCAGAGGATATTTCGGAAGAGGATGTTGAAACTCCCCTTGTGTCTGAGTCACCTGAAACCACTAACATAACACCTCCCTTAGACCCTCCCGAAGTAGAACTAGTCATTTCCCTCAATTCTCTCACTGGTTTCTCCGCTCCCTAAACCCTCAAGCTAATTGGTTACATCAAGCATAGGAAGGTCATCATTCTGGTTGATAGTGGAAGCACCCATAATTTTATTCATCACCACATTTCCCAAGAAACTCATTGCTACATCCATGCTATCAATAATTTCCAAATCATGATTGCTAATGGTGGCTCCATGAAATGTGGAGGGCGTTGTGAAAATGTGCATCTCCAAATTGGTGACTACCACCTCTAATCTCATATGTTTGCTATCGACATGGGCGGTTGTGACATTGTGTTGGGTGCAGACTGGCTAAGGAATTTGGGTCCCATTCTCATGGATTTTAAGGAATTAACCATGCAATTCGACTAGGAGGGCCACCAATATAAGTTCCAAGGCATCATTATCAGTTCACCTGAGATCATTAGTTCCCATCGCATGGAGAAGCTGTTGAATAAATCTGCAAGACCTCCAATCCATCCTTTCTAAACATCAAGTGGTCTTTTCCACTCCCCAGGGTCTCCCTTCTTCCCATGGTGTTCATTATCATTCCATTCCCCTTGTACCAAGAAGCCTTCCTCCCAATATCCGTATGTATTGTCACCCATTTTCCCAAAAATATGAAATTGATAAAATGGTCTAGGAAATCCTTAATGCAGGCATTATCCGCCCTAGTATGAGCCCCTACTCTTCTCCTGTGGTCATGTTTCTGAAGAAAGAAGTTTCTTGGCGAATGTGTCCTGACTTTTGTGCCCTCAACAAACTTACCATTAAAGACAAATTTTCCATTCTTGTCATTGATGACCTCTTGGATGAATTGAGTGGCGCCCAACTCTTTACTAAACTTGATCTTCGTTCTATCTACCATTAGATATGTATGAAAGAGGAAGACATTCCCAAGACTGCCTTTATAACTCATGAGGGTCACTATGATTTTTTGGTCATGCCCTTTGTCTTGTGTAATGCTCCCTCCACCTTCCAAAACCTCATGAATCATGTCTTCCATCCTTTTCTCCGTCATTTTGTCTTAGTTTTCTTTGATGACATCCTCATCTATAGAAAAACCTGGACAAACCATCTTGCTCATGTGGATCGAATTCTCCATCTACTCGCTCAGCACCAAATTTTCCTAAAACTATCTAAATGTTCTTTTGGCGCCTCAGAAGTCGAGCACTTGGGTCATCTGGTTGGCAAGGATGATGATCCAGATTATTTTCGACACAAAATGAGAGTGGAGATATAATAAAGAAATGCACATAGATATCACAGATATTCAATAATATAACATAAATGTATTAGAGATGCAACCATAAACACAGATATACAGTAATACATGATTTCTATTAATGAAATAAATGTACAAAGACTGTAAAAATACAAAGTGAAAGACTCGCTAGAATGGTGGCAGCTTATCTCTGAGAAGAGATGTGACGGCTACTCGCATTTGCAAGAAGATGATTACAATGAGGCTCTGAAGGCCTTTTTACAATAAAAAGGAATGCCAAAAACCCTCGACATCCAAAAAACTAAACCTAGGAGATGAAGTGCCAAAAGTCATGTGGGCCCTGTTTGGGTAAGTTGGTGCATTAACTTCCCGGGGTCGTAACGTTTGCATACGATCTCTGTTTTAGGCGTATGATAGCCCGTTGGAAAGGTATCATCGATGCAATTAATTTTGGGCCCTCAATAATGCCTTTGTCTATCATTGATTTGGGTCTATCTAAAAAAAAATCCATTTAGGCCCTCAAAATGGCCCTAGAAGTTAAAAACTGCTAAAAATAGTAAATTGCCAAAATTGCCAAAAAACTGTTTTGAGCCAGTCGGAAAAGGTGGGTGGCCACAGATATCCACCTAGATTAGATGATTTCAAGGTGGATCCTAAAACTATTGAAGCTATGAAATACTGGCCTCACCCAAAGACTCTCAAAATCTTGCGTGGATTTCTGGGCTTAACAGGTTATTATCGCAAGTTTGTTAAGAATTAAGGATAGATTGCAGCACCTCTCTCTGCACTCCTAAAAAATAAATCTTTCACTTGTACTCCAATAGCTTCTCAAGATTTTCAAACCTTGAATATGGCCATGTGCACAACTCTGGTCCTAGCCCTTCCTGATTTCACAAAGACCTTTGTCTTGGAAAGTGATGCCTCGGGGAAAGGAATTGGTGTTGTCCTTATGCAAGAGGGTCGACCTTTGGCCTTTACTAGCAAGCAAATGTCTAAAATAAATCTGGGAAAATCAATCTATGAAAAGGAAATTTTGGCCATTCTGCATGTCGTTGATATGTGGTGCCCTTATCTATTGGGGCAACGCTTCCAAATTAAGACAGGCCATCAAAGCCTCAAGTATTTTTTGGAACAACGCATTTCCTCCCCAGAGAAACAAAAATGGGTGACTAAGATCTTTGGATATGATTATGAGATCATTTACAAGAAATGAAAAGACAATGTGGTTGTAGATGCACTTTCCTGAAAATATGAAGATGAAAGATCCCTTTTTTCTCTTTCCTTCATTGTACCAGAGTGGCTCCAAGCCATTCATCAGGAATGGCTACAAGATCCCAAAAGTTCACATCTGATCCAACAATTGCAGTCCAATGCTCCAGCTTCCCCAGGGTACTCTTGTCTCCATGATGAGCTTCGATACAAAGGCCATTTGTATTTAAGTAAACAATCAAAACTTAAATCCACGGTACTTTTTGAGCTTCATGCTACACCCACAGCGGGGCACTCTAGGTTCACCAAAACCTATGACAGGGTCAAACGCTCTTTTTTCTGGGATGGTATGAAACAAGAAATTCATAATTTTGTCACTGAATGTGATGTGTGTCAACACAACAAGGGTGAAACAGTTAAATATCCGGGCACACTACAATCACTTCCGATTCAACCTGCTATTTGGAGGGATATCTCTATGGATTTTATTATAGGCTTACCCAAATCGAGAAATAAATTAGTCATCATGGTGGTTGTTGATTGCCTTGCCAAGTATGCTAATTTCTGCGCTCTTCAACACCCATTTACAACATCCATGATGGCTCAACTTTTCATGGATTAGGTCTTCAAGCTTCATGGCATGTCGCATTCTATTGTTTCTGATCACGACCCAACTTTCACCAACAATTTTTGGAAAGAACTGTTCAAGCTACAAGGCACTCAATTGCATCTCAGCACAACTTATCATCCCCAGACTGATGGTCAAACGGAAGTTGTCAACAAGTGTTTGGAAACATATTTGAGGTGTTTTGCCTTGGAAAAGAAAAATCAGTGGGCTCAATGGTTACCCCTAGCTGAATGGTGGTATAAAAATTCATACCATACAACTACATGCATGACTTCTTTTGAAGCGGTATATGGACAAAATCCACCTTCAGTTCTCTCATACTTACCTGGTGTCTCAAAGGTCTAGGTGGTTGACCAAACTCTTACAGTTTGAGCGGCTATTCTCTGTACCCTCAAAGAGAATTCGTTCATGGCACAAAATTGCATGAAGCAACAAGAAGATCAAGGTTGCTCTGAACGTCAATTTTCATAAGGGGATCAGGTGTTTCTTCGACTGCAACCTTACAAGAAAAATTCCCTCAAGGCCGAGAATTGTCAGAAGCTAGTGCCCAAATTTTATGGTCCTTATACCATTCTCAAGCATGTGGGACAGGTGGCCTATCAGTTAGATTTTCCCAGTCATTCGAAGCTACATCCAGTTTTTCATATTTCATGCTTAAAGAAGGTTATAGGAACTAAGTGCCAAATTCAAACCAACCTTCCCAAGTTAGCCGAAGAAGGATCCATTTGGTTACAACCACAAGAAGGTTTGGACCAGCATGAGCATCGCCTACGTTAGAGGACCATCAAGGATGTGTTAGTCCAGTGGAAAGATACAACTCCAGCAGATGCCACTTGGGAACCAACTACCATTCTGTAGCAATTTCCACATCTCAAGCCTTGAGGACAAGGCTGTTTTGAAGGGGGAGGACATATTAGGTTCCTAACCCACACATAGGTAGAACAATATATTCGGATGTAATAAAGGTCAAAGGTAGAACAATATATTCAGATGTAATAAAGGTCAATATTAATAAGGCCTTGCAATAAAATAGAATAAGTCGAATGTAAGAAGACCTAATAGAAGCTTCTGAATCTAGAAGGATCTTCCTCTAGATGCTTCTTTTGATAGACATATTTAGTATAAACATGAGTAGAGGGTATGAGAACCCTAGCTTGGATATTATTTTAATAGAGCTCTGCTCGACTGGAGGTTGCCCCCTCGAAGAGGCCCGTGAACATTTATTTTAGAATCAAAGTGCTATTTCTATGTTATTCTTATATCATTTTCGTGTTATTGTTCTGGTTATATTGCTATTATTTTTCCATTTCTAACATTTTATTTTTGTTCTGCATACTTTTTATATCTAGTATATTACAAGCCTGCTCAACTTAGAGAGGGCTTTCTCATGTCACTTGATATTTCTTTTGAAATCGGTGGCTAGATTTGGTTTGTTTTGGGGGTTTTAATAAATTTTGTTGGCCAAGAAGAGGAGGGACACTCAGGGATATGGAGTCAAAATTCTGAATATGAATGAAAACATTGATTGGCCAATATAACTCTTCAGAGGATAAAGGATAAATGAGGCAATGAATTTGAGTTGTAAATAATACTAAGTAGAGTGTAATAGGAAAGAGATAACAAATAACTGCATCAGAGCATTACTGAAATGAATTCTAAATTAGTTAGGAAGAAATACACACAGTTCAAATTGTTTCAGCCGAGAGCATCAAGAGATGATGAATTCTGGGATTTTGACTATCCAATTTAAATAGAAGAAAATGAAAATGGAATTAAGTAAAATAGGAAATACATACAATGACGGAAGGCAAAACTCATATCACCACCATTAGAAACTTTTCATAGAGGCTTCAAAGCTTCTGTATATGTATTCAATTCAGCCCCAAAAAATTACAATGGAGTTCAGAACAACCAGAATTTGTGCCCTTGCACTTTTTCCCACACTAATACATTCGAAACCTCTATCATTTATACAATTTCGAGTTCCTTTAGTTAGAAACTGATTACAATAGATGAACTAAAATGTTTCAACTTCTACAATGATTACAAATGATAGTTTTCAGAAAAATATTTCATGATCCTTGCAGATTCCTCTGACACTCCAGCTCCTTCCTCTACCACGTTCTCTTTGAAATGTCACTTATACTCCTTGAAATCTAATTCCATTTATCCATATTCTCATTAAATATTTGAGAATAATAAATTTGAAATAAAAATAATTTCCCAAATATTTTTCTATCCT
>WSFP011529311.1:0-12124 GCA_009831015.1 Picea engelmannii | reverse complement strand
AGTGCTCTGATACCACTTGCAAGATACCAGATATATAAAATATGCAGAACATAAATAAAATGCTAGAAATGGCAGAATAACAGTAAAATATCCAACATAATCTTCACAATACACAGAAATGATATAACAATAGCAATAGAAATGACACTTTGATTCATAAATAAATGTTCATAGGCCTCTTTGAGGGGGAAACCTCCAATCGAGCAGCGCTCTGTTACAATAATCTCCAAGCTAGGGTTCTCATACCCTCGACCCTTATTTATACTAAATATGTCTATTAAGAGAAGCATCTAGAGGAAGATCCTTCTAGAAGTGAAAGCTTCTATTAGGTCTTCTTACATCTGCCTTATTCTATTTTATTGAAAGGCCTTATTAATATTGACCTTTATTACATCCGAATACATTGATCTACCTATGTGCGGGTTAGGACCTTAACAACTTTTACCTCTGGAACTCTAGTAACTTCATTCTCCTCCTCATGAACCTCTTTTACATAATCCTATTTTGATTTGTTGAAATTTGTACTCTCATTGAAGGTGACATCTCGAATAATATCAAATTTCCAGTGACCGAGAATATATATCCTCTATGCATTTGATGTTTCACCATAACCAACAAATATGTCATTCTTTCCAGATGGATCCAATTTTGTCCTCTTTTCCTTGGGGATATGGAAAAATACGGGGCATCCAAATATCCTTAGATGGCTAACTTCCGACTTCTCTCCTGAAAACATCTCCTCTGGTGTCTTGTTTTCAATTACTTTGTGGGGACTTCTATTATGCATGTACACTGCAATCTTTGCTGCTTCTGTCCAAAGATGCATAGGTAGATCTTGATCATGGATCATAGCCTTCACTACTTCCATGATCATTTGATTCTTCCTTTCTACTACTCGATTATGCTGAGGATTGTAGGGAGTAGAAATCTCCCTCTTAATCCCATATTCCTTGCAATATTATTTGAATTCCTTTGAAGTTAATTCTCCTCCATTATCTGATCGCAAGGTCTTTATCTTCCTCTCCGTTAGGTTTTCTACCAGTGCCTTAAATTCTTTGAATTTTCCAAACAATTCATTATTTTCCTTCAACAAATATATCCAAGTTTTATGTGATTAATCATCAATAAAAGACACGTAATATACATACCTTCTTATTGAATTTGTTGACATCGGTCCAAATACATCCGAGTGCATAATTTCCAATACTCTTTCGGCTCTGCTATCGTTGGTGGGAAAGGAGCGCTTCATGTTCTTTCCTTGTGCACAACCTTTTCACACACCTTCTGGTTTTTCCTAGATCTCTGTTAGTCCCATCACCATCTTTCTCACACTCAGTAGGGCCTTGTAATGTAGGTTATAAAATATCCTATGCCATAATTCACTCGGATTCACAATGTTGTGAATTAATGTTGAATCTGATCACCCTTTCAATTTGTAGAGTCCCCCCTCTTGAACTCCAATCACCATAGCATAATAAAAAGTATTCCCTCTAGGCCACATAAGAACTTGTCCATAAAAAAATGCAACTCTGTAACCCTTCTCATCCAATGCTGGAATCGAGAGAAGGTTCTTCTTCAATCCAAGAACATAGAGAACTTCCTTCATCTTCATTGGCTTTCTTGAGTCTAACTCATAGGATGATTCTCCTAATCCTTTGATCTAATACTGATATTCATCTCCCAATTTCACCTTGTGTAGTGAATCCTTATGAGTAAGGTTAGACAAGGAGTCTTTATAACCTATCATGTGCTTGGAAGTACCATAGTCCACTAGCCAAATGTCACTTCCATGAGTGACAATTCCTGTAAGGGATGAGATACGAACATACTTCTCATCACTTGATTCATATTCCTTTGTGTTATAACCCTAAATTGCACCAGGCATGCTTACCTGGCATTAGGCCATCTCATTTGACTTCTTTTCCAAGCCACTACTGAACAACTTCTTAAAAAACACTCTTTTTGAAGGAATAAGTGCCCTGCTCCACTATTGGACACGTGTGTACGCTGGCTGACCCACTACAACCCGCGTATACCTAAAAAGCATGAAAAAATGGAAAGTTGCAGGTGAAACACACAGTGTTGGGTAAGTTAACTAAATCGACTGACCGTCCATAGTCGGTCACTCAACCAAATACCTAGCCCTTTCTAGCCTATAAAAGAAGGGGTGGGGGTCCCATTTGAAAGGAGGAAAATCATAGCAAAGAAACTATACCTGATTTAGTATTCCCCTTGCCCCAACATTTTGCAACTATTGTGTTAAGAGAAGCATATATAGAAGCAGTTGGAGCACAGTTGAAGAGGAGCCCAGGACCAGATTCGAGGAGTAGTGGCCAATCTCACCATTGTAAGGTTACTTTTGTGAGATTAATAAAAGAAGTACTTTTCCCGTCCCGCCATATGAGATTGTCAATATTTAAATTTGATTATATTTTGATAGGATATCTAACCCATTAGTTTATAGGTTATATACATGTGGAGTTCTTTGTTTGTCTTTATGAATGCAGGTCAGCGTTGGGAGGAGAGTTGCAATCAAGGAACGACCAAGCGCTGAAGGGATTGACATCAAACACATAAACTAAGGTACAATAACCAGATCTCTTTAGCCTTGTATTTGCATATAAGTAATGGGAGTTATGATTAGGATGTTTGTAAAAAGTAGGAGAATTTAGGTAATTTATGCATGCATGATAAAACCCTTAATGCTAGTCTGTAGGAGGGATTTCCCACCCACAACAGAATTGGCGACTCCACTGGGGAGTCTCTAGGGTTCTTTGGGGAGGCCTTGTTGGGTATTTTAAAATTGGTTTTATTGCTTTTGTTTTTTATCTGCAAGAGTTTGAGTGTTCAGGGATTCTGGTTCTCAATACCGGTTCTCCCTGCCTTGCTTACCAGACTGTTTCTTTTTTTGTTTTTGAAAAACTCAGAGTCATATGCACCCTGTAGAAGTGAAATCTGCGTGTGCACGCGCCCTATCTTTAGTCAACCTGCGTATGTACGCATGCTGTTGAAGTGTTAGCTATGTGTCTGAAAATCCAGAAAATCCTTCTCAGGAAGAGGCAGTCATCCTCTCCCTTGTTAGAAGTGATCCTTCTCAGGGGTCTTTTGGATCCTTTCCCGGTCTCTGTGTGCAGTCGGTAGTTAGGTAAGACCTCAGGTTAGCTTTGTTTTGCTAAAGTTTCCTTGCATTTTTTTCTGTTAAGAGTAAGTTTCTGTACCTTTAAGGGGTTTTGGTCTTCAATACCAGTACTCCCTACCTGAGCTTAGCTGCTTGTCTTGCTTATTTTGAGGAGAAACAGGGGCACACACGTCCCGTAGTAGTCCTAAACACATGCATACGTGCCCTATCTTTGGGCAGCCCGCATGTATACGCTGGCTGTTGAAGTGACAGTCGCGTGTCTGTCTGGAAAATTTTGAGGAGGCAACTATCCTCTTCCCTGTCAAGTTTTTAGTTCCCAGGATTTTCTTGTTTCTTTCTGGTCTCTTTCATAAGCAGTTTTAGCCTAGGTTGTATTCCAACATAGCTTGCTTTTTTTAAAAGATTTTTTGTGTTTCTTTTAGAATCTTTTGTTACCTTTGCTTTGATTGGAAGAAAATATAACTTTTTTTTTTATCTTCTTAGGTCTCTTTCTTTCTTGGCATCTACTTTGCATTGTTATTTGAAAAAGACAAAGAAATTAGCATAGTGTTGTGTTTTCTTCTAATTTTAAAAGCATTTCAAAAAGAAAAAAATAAGAAATATAATCATTCTTTGCCAGTGTTCATGTAAGTTTCATCATTTTTCACAAAGAGTATTAACAACATCAGTTGCGCTACCGTACCCATTTTGAGTAAATCAAGCCTTAAAAAGAACACTAATTAAAAATAACTAGACTTTTATGTTTGTAGGGTCAACCAACTAGTTTAGGGTTAGGGCCTTGAATTAGGTTGGAGAGGAAACTCTTCAAGGCCGTTAAACCAAAAATTGGAGTCTGAGTTAGGGAGTGTTAAAGTCCAGTGACGTGGAAGTTATCCAGGACCCCCATCTAACACAGGGGATAAACACGAGGTCACGTACGAAAAGGTATCGGAGATAACCGCTCCAAAGATGGACCAAGCGTAGTGGAGAACACATATAGAGGGCTTATCTTGGGATTCCGTTGATCGCATTTGCCATGAAGCTTCGTGGGTCTCAAATCCATTCGAGGTCCTTAGTCATCTTCCAGAACACTTACTTTCGATACCATTGATAGGTTTTGGGCTTGATACCCTGCTCATTGCGGTCTACCCGACTGTCGACTGTTCGCGAGCTGGCAACCTAATTGCCTTTATTTTAGGGACTTACACAGGTGACTGCAGGGGTATACTACGGTACCTAAGGCAGACATCAGGCCCCACTTTGCAGAGTATACCCAGAGGGTGCTTCCATATTCAAGTTGCACTTGCACCGGTAAGTTTCTCTAGTGTTGGTTGGTGTAACTGTTTTTCCAACTAGTTAGTCGTTTGCTTGATTTGCCTTTATGAGTTTTTCTAGTGTGCTCTGTGCTCCCTAGTTTTCCATAGTGAGTTAGTGAGTCATTTCTTTGGATCTATGACCTAGGGTGGTAAACCAACCACTCTATTTGTCATGAGGAGTTTTCAGTCTTCCGCTTAGAAACGTGGAGCCACCTCTTTATAGGCATTGTTTTGATAACACTGTTTCTTCAGAGTCAGTGTGTGAGACTTTTACAGATTTGAACGATCCTGCAAGGGGATAACCTGTGCATAATATATTCATGGCTAAAGTTCTCGATGATACCAACCAAGGAACCCCTTTGCGAGGGGATTCTTGTGCTTTTCCTTTCTTCAGAAATGTTGGTGTCCCTTTGATGGCCACTTTGTACATTCCTGGGTTGAATGTGGGACTACCGGTTTGGTTGAGTACCATTCCAAATGTCCCGAATACTATTGATGCTTATTAGTTAATAACCTTAAGTCATGGGCACCCTGTTGATGTTTCTTCATCAACAAATTCTTCTCCTCCTCCTTCTCCCGCCTCTAGTGAAAGTACAGTTACTAGTAACTGGAAGTCTAAATGAAATAGAAAGAGGAAGAATAGGAAGAAGAAATCACCAACCTTTGTGAGTCATGTTGGAGATAGGTCAAAAACCTCTGCAAGTCACATTGAAGACCAACACCCAACCTTTGGAAGTTATGCTGGGGGCACACACCCACCCTCTGCAAGTCATACTGGGGGAAAGAGTCCAGTCACTGCTAGTCATACTGGTAATAGGTCTGTAGCCTCTGCAAGTCGTGTTATCGACCCATCACTAACCTCTAAAAGTCATATTGGATATGTGCAACCAGCTACTGCTAGTCATGATGGAGGCATTGATTCTATTGAGAAACCTAGATGGATATGATGTAAACCTAAGTTCCCTTGTAAGTTTTGCAAGGGAAATCACCTTACTCATTTGTGCCCTGGCCTTCCAGAGGTACGAAGATTGTGGTCCCTGTCTACAAGATCTTCTAATTCTGAGTCTTCTGAGGTTTCCTCGCAATCTATTCAACCATTGGTTGAGAAAGTGGTCACGCTGATGTAGTCATTGACTGATCCCACTCCTCTTTTGGGGGGTGAGGTGTCTTTAGACCTTGTAGTCTCTCAGCCTATTCAACCATTTTTTGAGAAAGTGGTCATGCCGATGCAGTCATCGAATGATACCAGTCCTCTTTTGAGGGGTGAGGTGCCTTTAGATCATGTAGTCTCACAACCTATGCAGTCATTGGTTGAGAAAGTGGTCACATTGTCGCGATATTCAGCTGATCCCCCTCTTCTCTTGGAGAGTGTCGAGTCTACCAAAGTGGTCACGCTGATGCCATCTTCGGCTGATCCCACTCCTCTCTTGAGGAGTGAAGTGTCTACCGACTATGTTTTTAGCATTTCCAGTTCTGTACTTTCAGAACAAGGGGGAATTCCGCTCACTCCGAGCACACCCCGTCCAAGCCCTAGGATGGTTTCCTTTGGTTGGAATGATCATGTTGAGCCTCATCTTCCTTCTTATGCACCTTTTCAAGTAGGGGTTGAAGTTAATTCAACAAACATCTATCGATGTACTGTGGATGAAGGATCCTCTGCAAGTATTTTATCCTCCTTGGTTTGGAAAGTCTTGGGATCTCCCGAGCTTGTATTTGCTTCGCATGAGCTGTTGGATTTTGACAGATGTCCTAGTGAATCTTTGGGGGTTGTTCCTCAGTTGCCTATCTCGTTAGGTGGGAATATTGTCCGTGTCAATGTTATAGTGGTGCAAGGCCTGTTAGATTTCAATATGCTTCTTGGGCATGATTATGTATATGCTATGAACACTGTGGTATCTACGCTCTTCCAAGTGATGCATTTACCTCACAATGGAAGCATTGTCACTATTGACCAACTGGCATATGATAATCACCATCCTAATTCAGCATTAGTTCAGGATGCCCCTTTATATGTTCCTAGTGTTCGTGTAGACTCCACCCCGCCACGGGTTAATTATATGGCGTCTTATCCTCGGTGTTAAATTGCTTCTGAGCAAGAACTTGTGCAATCATGTTTTCCTTCTCGAGACTTGGAATCAACTATTTATCCATTGGTTTATCCAATGGGGGCATGGGAGCCCTTGCTTCCCCCTCTTGGTCCAAGTGGGCTTGAGTATCCTTTTGAGTCTGATCTCATTGTTTGTATATCCTCAAGCCCTCGTGCTCGTGACTCTTCATTGATAGACTCTGCTAGTCCTGGCCAAAACCTCCATCTTCATATGGAGTATGGTCAGTTTACTTCACCCTTTGGGATTGTCGATCCTCGTTTGCGTGATTTCTCAGTTTTTGAATTGCCTTCAGATGAGGCTATCCTTGAAGCCATGAATGCGGTTTCTATACCGTAGGAGGAATTACATCGTGGTTTATGTTTTCTTCCCTTTTGGGAGACTTTCCAAGTTGACTATTGAAGAGACTCTTGGTCCGATCTTAGCAGCGGGCTCTACCTAAACCAGTTTCACACATGAGTCGTAGCCCCCCATGGGTCTTCTTTTATTCCCTTTTTAGACCCTCTAAAAATGAAAAGATTGTCGAGCAATCTTGTTGAACTTCACACTCGCTAAACTAAAAATTGAAGTCACGTCTATCCGATGGTAGTTTACCCATTTTTCGATCTGGATGGTCAACTGTATGAACAACGATATACTCTAGGAGCCTCAGTTCCCTAGAAGAGTATTCTCAGGTATGATTTTAACCCTTTTTTGGGCTTGAGGGACTAAATTTATGAAAAAGGAACCCCCACGGAGTCCATAGTTAAGCTCTTTTCAGACTCCCTAAAATTGAAAAGATCATTGAGTGACCTTATTCTTTCACACTCGTTAAATTGGTCCAGAAGAACATTCCTGACTAAGTCCATAGTTAAGCTTTTTTCAGACTCCTTAAAAATGAAAAAATTGCCGAGTGATCTTGTCTTTATCATACTCGTTAAAATGGTTTTGAATAGATGTCTGGTCGGTGCTAGTTTACCCCTTTTTCGAGCCGACTAGACTATCTTAGAAAAAGGTACCCCAACAGAGTCTCCTTTTACATTTTTTAGACTCTCTAAATATGAAAAACCACTGAGCTTACCTTCTCTAGGATTGTTAAAATTACATCGAAGGACGTTACCATTGTGTGTCTTATTAATCACGTTTGCATACCCGCGTCTTTGGCCTAATGCCGGCTCCATGTTGTTCTCAACTGAACCATCTGAAGCATGCCTTATACACCAATCCTGTAGCACTTTGCCTCTGCGTCTTGACACCTTTGGCCCCTGGAGGATTTTTCCTGAGTGTCCTTTTCCTGCATATGTCCCTTTGCCCTGAGCATCCCTGTGTTCCATGTTCTTGGAACTAGTATGTTTGCGACACTTGATCCTCCTTTGTAATGTAGCATCTTTTATTCTTTTTCAAGCTTTCCAAAATTATTGAAAAAGACAAAAAAAAAATCAAATATACCCCAAAAAGAGGAAGGGAAAAGTATTTTCTTTTTTATTGGCAGCACAATGAGTCGCCCTTGGACAAAGCACATCCTTTCGTTTGTTCGTCAAGCCCTAGGATTTAATATGGCCTTAGGAATCTATTCTCGCTACATAGAGCTATGTCCTCCTCCATTTGGTTATTCTTCCAAACATATGGAGATTTTTCGATTCCTCCTACATCGTGAACTTATGTCAAAATATCATGATGCCTGAGTCTCATATTTTGTCGTGCTATTTTTTAGGGGAATTTATTACCAAGATTGAGTCGGCCCCCTCTGCAGATTGTCTATTACCCTCATGCTCAGTCATCTTGAAAACCCAATCAAGTCCTTGTTCTAAATCCATGAAGCCCTCAACCTGATCATCAAAATACTCTAGTCCGTTCCTGACAAGCCGTCGAAGACCTCTGGGTAGTGAAGTCGTACACTCACATTACACTCCTACCCGAGTTGTGAATATTTTGAAGCTGTTGCTTGAGCTCTGAAGGCCTCATCTCTAGCCATCAAGCCTTATTCGCTTCTTGAAGATTGATACTATACATATATATCTTTTTGATTTTGAGATGTAGATCCGTTGTGTATTGATCATGGCTACACTTTATATAGTTACATGACATGGATCTACAGTGTATTTGATTGGTAGCCATGATTTTATTTCATTTCGAGCATGGGTATGCCTGCCTCGGTGAGATAATTGTTATTTTGCAGATGGCACCCCCCGAATTCTGGTCCCTGGGCTCACTTGTTTGATACGTTGGTGAAGAGTGATAATGTATTTCGGCCACGAGATGCTCTTATGACCTAACACATTATGAGGCATCTTTTATAACCCTAAATTTCACCATACATGCTTACCTAGCATCATGCCATCTCATTTGAATTCTTTTCCAAGCCACTACTGAACAACTTCTTAAAAAACACTCTTTTTGAAGGCATATGTGCCCTGCTCCACTACTGCACACGTGTGTACGCTGGTTGACCCACTACAGTCCGCATATACCTAAAAAGAACCAAAAAATGGAAAGTTGCAGATGAAACACACAATTTTGGGTAAGTTAACTAAATTGACTAATTGTCCATAGTCGGTCACTCGACTAAATACCTAGCCCTTTCTAGCCTATAAAAGAAGGGCTAGGGGTCCCATTTGAAAGGAGGAAAATCATAGCAAAGAAACTATACCCAATTTAGTATTCCCCTTGCCCCAACCTTTTGCAACTATTGTGTGAAGAGAATCATATACAGAAGCAGTTGGAGCACAGTTGAAGAGGAGCCCAAGACTAGATTCGAGGAGCAGTGGCCGATCTCACCATTGTAAGGTTACTTTTGTGAGATTAATAAAATAAGTACTTTTCCCGTCCCGCCATATCATATTGTCAATATTTAAATTTGATTATATTTTGATAGGATCTCTAACCCATTAGTTTATAGGTTATATACATGTGGAGTTCTTTGTTTGTCTTTATGAATGCAGGTCAGCGTTGGGAGGAGAGTTGCAGTCAAGGAACGACCAAGTGCTGAAGGGATTGACATCAAACACAGAAACTAAGGTACAATAACCAGACTCTTTATCCTTGTATTTTCATATAAGTAATGGGAGTTATGCTTAGGATGTTGGTAAAAAGTAAGATACTTTAGGTCATTTCTGCATGCATGATAAAACCCTTAATGCTAGTCTGTAGGAGGGATTTCCCACCCACAACACTTTGCAACCTTCTTGGGTGGCTCATTATCTTCAACTGTATGAACATGATGTATTTTACCTCCTTTTGTTTCCCTTGGTCTCTAAATGAGGGAACAATTCATAGAAATGTGTCCCATTTTCTGACAACAAAAACATTTGATATTTGGGTTATTTCTTTGGCCCTTTTGAAAATTCTTGGGTTAGGAGGGTCCTTTCTTTCTCTTTCCTTTCCTGGTGTGTTTGGTGGCCCATGTATGTGTGGTGAAGCATGTACTCCCAGGGTGGGCATTTCAGTACTTGAATTTGTTGAGTTTAATCCACCCTAAATATGGGAAGAATTATTGTGCATTATGATATTAGTTATGTATGACATTCTAAGAGAATTTTGAGGTATGTGTGTTCCATTATAATGGTTACCATAATGTTTGGTACCATATGGGGATGGGTTCCCATATGGGTTGTTGATATGGTCCATAGACCCTATCAACCCATCCATAGAGTCTCTCACTCAAATGGGTGAGGGCGAGGGGCATATGAGATTGTAGATTTTAACCTTGTACAATATTTACTGCAAACATATTTTCAGTAAAAGAACATAAAAGATGCAATGAAAAATAAAAACATTACATAGATATTTTTCCCATGGAAACCTAACCGGGAAAACCAACATATTCTATATTCATTCAGAGTGATACATTGTTTACAATACAATATACATATATTATCCAACGACATCCAAAACCCTAACTCAATGACCTGGATTAGTCAACAACCCTAATTCCTTAACCGAAAATAGAAAACAATTGGCAAAAACCATGTGTCGAAAAACCGCCAAACAATGGACATGAAAATCGAGGCAACATGATGAAAAACGAGGAAAAAATGTGACATGTTTCCCAAGGAAAATAATATAACACATACCCAACATAGATGACTGCATACAAGTACCTAGAGTGAACATAAATCAAGTCAAAGTGTTGGGATTTGAGAATGGCCTCATATTTTATTCAAGGCATGGTGGTGGCCATGTCTTTAGTAATAATAGGTAAAAGAGACGTCAATAAACAATATGGGAGGATTTTATCATTGATTTTAATTTTACATAGTCTATGTCATTGACACCACTCATGGATATGAATTGTGATATGCGTGGAAGCAGTTTGTGTAAAGTTTGTAAGAATTTCCAAGTTGGTGTCATGATGAATCAATAATTGGAAAAAACCCATTAATTATTTGCTAAAGATGAAAAATTAGCTTGTGATCCTATCACTTCATTAAGATACCATTTGGCTTGATTAAATTCCTTGGAATAGTCCGATCCAGATAGAATCATATATGATACTATTGGATGAGCACCACAAATGGAAAGTCATGATATGGTTGGAAGGTTATTCTCCCTATTTTCCCTCAAATTTTGGGATATCTAATGAAATTTTGGTTGGCATGGGTGGCCAAACTGATTCATGTAAAATGGGGTCATTGGTTATCTTTGTTAAATCTGGGAGATTAATACTATCCATATATGGAATTTTGGTGGTAATTTGCAGGAGTGGTGGTGGTGGTGGGGGAAACGAAGGTGGTGGTGGAACACCTATCATTAAGCCAAATTGATGGGAGCCTAATCTTGATGAGGATGAGCTTCCAATAAGGGATATGGGGGGGATAAGCACAACAAGGATGATTTGAGAAGAGATAAACCTAGTAATTATGCACCCAAGGGTGAGTGTGGTGGGGATGGTCTAGTTGATGAAAAAGAAGGACATGAAATGCCTCCCAATTGTTGGTTGTGGAGCTTGATTATCTTCTTGTTTCATAGGTCTTTGTTTTCAACTATGTTTATACCCCATGAAGACTATACACCCCTCCATGTGGGGGGGTTGCAGAGCCCCCCCCCATTGGGTCTGGGGGAAAGCGAGGGTTTGGGGGTGAAACCCCCGAAGGAAAAATTTCCTTGTAAATGTATATTGTAATTTCATAGTAAATCTGGATTGTTCATTATAAGGTCACATATATGATGGTAGAATTTATGTTAGGGTTTTTTTCCCTTGAACGAAACCCTGTTTTATGAGGGAAATGTATTGTAGCTATGCATCATTGAAAATATTTTATTATGAGAGAGGATACTGTGAGAGAAAGAAGAGGAAGTTACAATGGGTGTGTTGTAGGTTGTATCCCTTCATTTGATGGATAATAAAAAGGAAGGACCTGGCAATTTCTCTGGTGGACGTAGCCCACACTGGGTGAACCACGCATATATGTGTCTCTATTTTATTGTGTATCTTCTGTGTTTTATTTCCACATTTTTTTTTTAATTTTATTGCTCCGCGATCCTGTTTTTCTAAAAACTGGTATCCGAGTGAAAAGAGGGTTCTTGGTTTGAGTGGGACTAATGGCGGAAGATGGAAATTTAGTGTCGATAAATTTAATGGAAAAAATGCCAGTTATGGAAGATGA
>WSFP011529306.1:0-12124 GCA_009831015.1 Picea engelmannii | reverse complement strand
TATTATCATCAGTATTGAGACACATATAGTGGTTCTTATCAATTCCAACACCTTTCCATAGACGTCTCAATTCCGACACCTTTCTCTAGACATCTCAGTTTCGACGAATTGATGCAGGAGCATTGCAAGCACGCGCAAGTGGAGGACAACTGGATATGCACAAACACACATTTTGGAGATATTTTGAATTTGAAAATATGAGACATTAATGTAATATCTGGAAGGGATATGTTTGCATTTATAGTTTGGAGATTGTAACACAGATTTTGAGCGGTTTCTCTCATCTGTCGGTTGTATGCCATTTAAGGTAATAAATGTAAAGTAGATGTAGGATTTAATTTCGATTGGATAGCTTAGAGTTGTAGGAGGGAAAAATAAAGAAATATCCCTTGTATGTATTGTATTGTATCATTATTCTCATTGTAAGAGTTAGAGAAGTGATAGAGCAAGAGCATACGAGAACAAAGCAGAAAGTTGTGGTAGTTGCATAAGTCGATCACTGTTTCTATTGAACCCATGTACAAAAGAAATTGAATTTAATACAAGAAGTCTTTGATTCCATTTCATTGTGTTGTTATGGTTACTGTTTGCATCTATTGAATGGTATGTTTACAGTTTTCTTATATGCTCGGTTATGTATTTGTTTCAATGATTATGTGTATGATTTCATGTTGAATGTATGAAGTAAGTGAGAGGGAGAGTATGTGTTTCAATTTTTTCTCATCCTGAGAATTCTTGCAAGGAGTGCATTGAAGGTCCCCAAGGAGTGCATTGACAAGATTTTTGATTTTTACCTTAGAAAAGCTCAGGAGAGATATCGTTGTTTTCACACCAATAGAAGTGAAAGTATAGCACAAAGTCATGCAAGGTGTGCGTAGGATGAGTTAAGTCTTAGAATTTTCCAAATTAGGAAAGTGGTTGAAGTATTTCTATCGTAAGGATTGCACAGAAGAGGAAGACATCAGATAATCAAAGATTATCGTGAAGGTCGCAAGGAGTGCGCCCAAAAATCCCTTTGAATCTTTGAGTTTTCTAGCAAGAACCACGCTCAAGAGAGATAGATACTTCGAAGAATCCGAAGGAAAGACGAGGATCAAATTCACCTCGCAGAAGGAAATATTAGAAGGAAGGACACCAATTTCTTTGGAAAGAGTTGTCAAGAGTCTGAACTGACAGTTAAAATTCTCGGAGGGAGAACTACCTATTTCCCATGGACCGTTGGATCTAGTGGATCAGCGGGAAGGTTAAGGCAAGAGTATTTCAATACACGTAAGCCCAGAAGGGAGATAGAAGTTGTTATATATGAATCAATGAGGGTCGTTGATCTTGTGTTGGAAATTTCAGCATTTTGGGAGTCGGGAGTGTGGAGGAAACAACTACCTAGAAGTCATAATACGCGAAATCCCGACATAATCTAGATCATCATATCATCGAAGGTTTGAGACCGTTGATCTATGGCAAAGGAATATTGGTATTTTGGCTATCGGGCAAAGGGATAACTTTACATCATGAATCCCCGATACATGAAATTTCGATGTGCGAAAGTTGGGCCCCAGGTCACAATCGGGGGTCACATCAGTGAAGAGCTAGGGAGGAGCTAGAGACCACTATCCCACTTCAGGGTTTCAGGATTTGAAGTAGTCAAGGAAATTGACAAAAGGAATTGTGAAGTCGAAAAACCCGACGTGCCCTTTTTGGGGTTAAGTCTGTGGTCATGAGGAGTGGAGGTTTACGTCTAGCGCTTGTTTCGCATGGGCGTGGCTTCTAAGAAGGACCTGTGGTTATATGAGTTGAAGATTCCATTTGGGAATCAAAGATCCATTTTTTCTTAGGGAAATAGAAGGATCCAAAGACCAGGAGGTCAAGAAGAACCTGTTGAGGTAGGGGTGTTGTGTCACGAATGTGGGAAGGATTGAAAATAAATTAAAAATTTGAAATATTTATCTTGTATTTTTCGATAGTATGACCAATTTTATCCATATCGTTGGAAATAGTTCGTTGATAATTTTTGAATATGCAGTAGTGAGTGTTTTCGACTAGATGTTGTTTTCCTATAAGAAGTCAATTTGGTGGGTTTCAAGCTTTGGAATCAAATGAATTATTGTTGGAATGACCCTT
Organism: Picea engelmannii; assembly: GCA_009831015.1. Lineage (NCBI taxonomy): Eukaryota > Viridiplantae > Streptophyta > Pinopsida > Pinales > Pinaceae > Picea > Picea engelmannii. The sequence continues at coordinate 10,006 of WSFP011529306.1, read as the reverse complement.
TTTTCACTTCATAGCATTAACAAGGAAGTGGAGGGCTAGCAGTTTCCCTTTTATCCTATTTACAAAATTTTGTCATATCTTCTACCTCAAACCTATAACATTGTTGTCACTGGGTCACTCTTTTGATTCATGATCAATTGATCATACTATGTGTGTTATCATCTCCTAATATTGTTATGAAGCATGATAGAATTTGGCATTGGATGGATTCCTCTCTGTCTCTCAACTATGAAGTGGATTGTTGGAAAGGGCTTTAACATGGTGGAGTGGGAAGGTGATAGATGTGTAGGCACAACTATTATGCTTATTGGTTTAGACAAGTAGGTTTGGTGTTGGTGTAAACAGTAACTCCAAATATTTAACCCTAGTTGGAAGTAAAAGGGGATTGAACATGGTAGTTGGTTCACCTAGACTGACTATAAATAGGGGCATAATCAAGTGCAGGATAGATTGGATCAATTATATGGACCCCAAGAGGATATGTTGTTTTTAGGAAAACTTCAACCTGTGGATGTGTTGATGGATGTGGCATACCACCTTTTGATTCAAACTATGAATTATTTGGGTCACACACTTGATTCATCCCCTTATTCCTTTTTGAAGTTGAATGCATCCCATTTTTTACATTCTCTAGTTTAGAGAGTTTGGATCATCTCCCCTAGGTGAGTGGGAGCTCAAGGATGGATTCTCTTGTGGGAGGATTTGGCTGATCACAATATTAATTTTATGTAAGGTTGGGGGTGAATGATGGCCTACAAACATAAAAAGGAGTTGTGGGTAGCTTGGTTTAGGACTGAGGAGGTTTTAATATTCATAGAGGAGAATCTTCATAATGTCACTCTTCAATAGGAGGCTATGAAGTTGGATATGGAAGTTCATAAATATGAGGATTATATTTTCAAGAGTACTAGGATCTACACCAATCTTAAGTGGATTTAGGAGGGGAATGAAGGGTCCAAATTTTATTTTGACTTCCTTAAGAGGAAGGTGGTTTCTAACAAAGTATCTTKCATAAGACCMTTCTAAGGTAAAAGGTGTCTTTAGTTCTCATTTTTAGAATATTTTTTCTCCTTATTATTTAAATTTGGGGTGGTGCCTGCTAGAGATGCATGTTGTAGGGTTGTTCCCCTTAAATTTTATCGTGGTGACTAGGACAGGTTGGATAGATAATTTTTGAGGGAGGAGTTGTACAATGCCTTGAATTCCCTGAAAAATGGAAAGTCTTTAGGTATGGATGATCTTTCTTGATTTTTACAAGGCTATGTGGAGCACCATTGGTGATAATTTTTTTTGCTTGGATTTTAAATTCTTCACTATAATATACCTTACCACCCACAGGTTGGGCACACTACTTCATAATGCACTTCAAAGCTAATTTCAAAATTATAATAACATTTAATTAATAAAGAAGCATGAAAGACTTTCATGCAATAATCAAGATTCACGCTACAATATAAAAAAAATGGACAATATGCCATGCACAACAATAACTAGCAAACATGCATATTATAAAATTGAATCTGAGAGATAATAATTAATACACAACGGAAATAAATATAAAAGCATAGAAACACATGGAAAATATCACTTATCTTAAACAAAATTAATCACCAACTGGCTGCAGACCAAGGTAGTTCCACCCAACCATAGGCATTGTTGTTCCAAGTCTCAATAGTAGGTCACCCATTAGCCAGGGCTATGAATCCACAAGGATGGTTCCAGAGTGTCACTTAGCTTTTGAAACCATTCAACACTTAAGATCTCATAAGTTTCACAAGACACAACAATCCAAAGTACACCAAATCTCTTCTCTCCATCCCACACCACCCAAAGACAATGAACCCCCTTCATTGCCACTTAGTCCCTCATGTTGTCCACTTGTTTCCATGGATCTATTGCATCTATTTCATAATCTCCATGCTAGGACTCTCAAGATTCGTAGTTGTGACTCTCTAGGATCTTTTAATTGTTTGGGCGATCCGACCTTTACTAAAATAAAAAAATACAATATTTAATCTGGGGACTCAAAATTAGTGTATTACATTCTCCTCTTCCTTATTTTTGCACTATCCATAGTGCATATACGAAATAGAAATCAAAATTTCAAAAGTTCTCAAAAAGTCACTAGTACTCTACCCACACGACATCTTCATCCCCCCAAGTAGCATCTTTAGGACCATAGTAGGTCCACTGAACTTTTACCATCTCTATGAATCGATTCCAAAGCATTTTTACTTTTCTGTCCAACATGCGGACCGAATGGACCTGACAGTCTCCTTCTGGCTCCACCTGAATCAAATTCCAATCATTGACATGGTTAGGATCATGTGCATAATTTTTCAGCAAAGAGACATGAAATCCATTATGAACATTCATGGAAGAAAGAAATGCAAGCATGTATGCAACTCACCCTATTATTTCCAATATCTCAAGTGGACCACAAAATGTGGCTGCTAGCTTTGTACAACTACCAAACTTCAATGATCTCTTCTTGGGCTTCACTTTCAAAAGCACATGCTCCCCCACTTTAAATTCTCTTGTTGTCGTGTTCTTATCTTCATAACTCTTCTGTCTATCTTGTGCTGCCTTCAAATTCTTCTCAATATTAACTCTCTGGTCTTCCATATCCTTGAGAAATGCTTTCCCAAGCACTAATATGTTTGTTGGGTTTCCCAAACTCACTAAATATTGCATTTCCTACCATACAAAGCTTCAAATGGGATAATATCCAATGAAACTTGATACCCATTATTATAGGTAAACTCAACCAAATGAAAGTAGTCTTCCCACTTAGATGACTTATCCATCACATACACTGTCAACATGTCTTCAATCATTTGCTTGACTCTCTATGTCTTCCTATTTGACTATGGAGGGTATGTTGTGCTAAAACTTAGACTTGTACCAAATCCTTTAAATAATCCTCTCCAAAAATTAGAATTAGAATTTGTGTCTCTATCTAAACCAATTTCCTTAGGTATCCCATGCAACCTAGCAATTTACTTATGCAAATTTCTGCAATATTAGCTATTTCATGAGTTATATTTATATGAATAAAATGAGTATCCTTTGTCTATTTATCCACAACTACCATTATGGAATCATGTTTCCTTTCTTTCCTGGGAAACCTGGCTATAAAATCAATGGTTACCACTTCCCATTTCTTCTCTAGAATTGACAATGGTTGTAGCAAACCCATTGGGTGTATATGCTCAACCTTCACTCTCTGACATTCCATACATCTGAAAATGTAGTCAACAACATCCTTCTTCATTCTAGGAAAAAATAATTGGCTTCTTACTACTGCAATTATTTTATGGTAACTAGGATATCCGACATACAAAACATTATGCATTTCATTTAATACTAAATTCCTAAATTCCCCATAACTAGGAACATAAATTCTATTCTTATGCATAAGTAATCCATCTTCCTTAATATTATACTCTTTAATTTTCTGATGTACATTTTCTTTCTCTAAACTTTCTTTCACCTGTAGGTAACGATGATCTGTAATAACAACATCTAAAATTAATCTCTTTAATTCTGACAAATGCATACTAATGATTGTAGCATGCATGAGATAAGCTCTTCTGCTGAGTGCATTAATACCTTTTTATTTTATTTTCCCTTTATATGCTTAATGTCAAAATCATACTCACTGAAAAATTCCAGCCATCTTGTCTACCTGACATTCAAATTTGGTTGTTAAAAAAAGTATTTCATACCACTATGGTATGTCCTTAATTCAAATATTTTCCCCATGAGATAATTCCTCCACATATTCAATGCATAATCTATGACAACAAGCTCCAAATCATGTGTGGTATAATTCCTCTCATGTTATTTAAATGTTCTAGAATCATAACTAATGACATGCCCATTTTGAGTGAGGACTCCACCAAGTCTTTCCTTGCATGCATCTATACATACCAAAAAATTCTCATTTGGGTCAACAATATTTAAAATAGGTGCACTAGTGAGTAATTCATTTAACAAATTAAATTTCTCTTCACACTCTGTTATCCATTCAAAATTAATTCCCTTCTTTTTCAAAGAAGTGATGGGGTGAACAATCTTAGAGAACCTTGCCACAAACCTCCTGTAGTATTCGGCTAATCCCATAAAAGATTTAATTTATGAAACATTCCTGGTTGTTGGCCATCCTCTAATGGATTCAATATTTTCTCGATCTACTGTTATACCTTGTTATGAAACAATGTGCCCCAAATAATGGATCTATTCTTGATAAAAAGACACTTACTAAGCTTGGCATCAATCCGACGTTCCCTCAAGACTTGCAACACCGGCCTCAAGTGATGTTCAGGTTCTTCCTCAGATTTAAAATAAATAAGCATCCAAAAATACAATGACAAACTTATCCAAATAATTTTTGAATATGCCATTCATTAACGAAATAAATACAACTGGTGCATTGGTCAGTCCAAATGGAACCACCACAAACTCATAATGTCCATACTTGGTTATAAAGGTTGTCTTATTGATTTCTTCTTCCTTGATTATTACCTGATTGTTTCCTGATCTCAAGTCTATTTTTGAAAATATATTTTCTCCTCTTAGCTTATCAAGGAGGTCATCAATTCTTGACAGAGGATATTTGTTCTTCGCAATGTCTTTATTCAACTATCTAAATTCAATACACAACCTCAATGTTCCATCCTTCTTTTTGACAAAGAGTTCTAGTGCTCCCCAAGGTGAAACATTCAGATCTATGTACCCTTTCTTCAACAATTCCTATAGAAACATTTGTAATTCTTTTAATTTGGGTGTACTTATTCTATAAGGAGTTTTTGACACCGGGGAAGCTCCTGGTACTAAATCAAAAAAGAAATATATCTCCCTCTTTGGTGGTATTCCTGGTATTTCTTGGAATACAACTTCAAACTCTTGCAATACTAGATAATCTTCGAGGCTTGGATCTTTTGTCCTTTATGGATTCTCGACATGAGTTTCATACAATTGACATCCTTTCTTGAAACATCTTTTTAGTTGCAAGGATGCAATCTCTCTTATAGAAATGGGTCTTGGAATTCCTTTCATAGTTATTTGTTTTCCTCCTTCATCAAGACATGAAAACGTCTTGTTATGGCAATCCAGGATTATAATATGATGCTTGTCTAATCAATCCATTCCAATTATGATATCATTATATATTTATGGGATGATATTCATATCAACATTAATACTCACTCCATTAAGATTTATTGGACAATCTCTCACCATCTCATTGATCCTTCTTTTGGTTCGAGTGTCTAGCTAAACCAAACTTGAATTTTTGAGCTTACTTTTTCCCAAGGAGTCTTCCTTATTAGATTCACTCTTAGTATATTTTTCTTGTTGATTTGTATTTGTACTATTTTTGTTGAAAGGAGGTTTGAATATTTTCCTTCTCTGATTATATTTCTCTTTCTTCTTATCTTTCCAACATTTCTGCATGGATTCTCTGCCCTTGCCTTGCTCATATAGGTACTTAGCCTTCCTAATGGTCTCTTTCAAAGTCCTAGGCTTATCATACTGAATATTCTCCTTATAAAATGATGGAAGTCCACTCAAAAACCTTTGTATCTTCATCTTTTCATCCTTCATAAATCCCACATACTTCAACAATCCCAATAACCTATTTTCATATTCTGTCATGGTCATGCTTCCTAATATGAGTTCAAAGAACTATTTCATTTTCTTGTCATATAAGTGCTATGAAAGATACTCCTTTTGAAAATATCACTTGAATTGTTTCCAAGTGATCCCGCTCTCATTAATGTGCTCAACTTGCTTCAACTGATCCCGTGACATAGCTTCTTTTCCATGCAAATGGTATGTGGAAATTTTGGCTTCTAGGTTAGATGATTATTTGTGCAACTAAAGTACTTTCTAATTCCAAGAAACCAGGCCTCAACATCATCTTCCCTTTCCCTTTCACCATCAAAGGATGGTGGCTTAAGATTTATCAACTCCCCTTGCAAATTGTCTAATTCATGTCTTAGTCTTTGTTATCTACTAAGAGACACTTATGGAGTGCTTATGGATTCTTCAGACACATAAAATTTCCTTGACGAAAAAGGAGGTGAATGATTTCTATGAGTTCTACTGGGACTTCTTGAATGACTAGTTCTTTTGTAGTTATCTCTTCTTTCATGATATTTTCCTTCTTCCTCCTGCCTTGAGTCTGATCCATTCTTTGCTTGCCTATGCAACTGATTTAGGATTTGCATCACTTGAGAATTAATCTTATTTTTTTCTCTCATCGACCTCTCATTGTCTTATTTGTAAATTTGTACTTCCATTTTCAGGATTCTCACAATCTCTATTAATGTTTCTTGTTCCCCTATGCTCTTGTTCCCATTTGATTATGTCTTTGTATTACCAACACTGATATTTTGGCCTTTGGTTTCTTTATCGTGAATAAATTTTCCCTCTCTTTCCTCCATGTCCAAAATATGCACTCTTATCTTTAACTGATATGTTTATATCCCCTAATTCTGAAAAATGTGCAAGCAACCATTTTGTTAGAATTATGCATATTATAGAAATTTTGTCAAATGATCCTATAAGTCCTTTTTCTGCTCAATTCATGAAGAAGTATATCATAGTTCTCCAAATTATAATAGTTCTAGGTTATTTTCATATGAATTGTATTTCCAATGACTATATTCATGCCTCATTCAGATATTTGAGATGAAAGTTATGGCTTCCTAAAAAAAACACTTTCACCCTTTTCATGCATTTTCTCCACAGGTGTAATTTTATTGAAATGACAACTTCTGTCAACAACAGACGAAAATATACCAGGAATTAGAGAAACCTTTGTATGATCCATATATAATAATAATCACAAGTAATTCATAACAATTATCATATTTTCAATATGATGTTCTAGTAAAAACCTGCAACAATCTGGAAATGACAACTTTTCCCCTTTTCACCCTTTTTTTTCTAGACATTTTGGCAAAACCAACTATCTCTCAATCTTTGCACTTCTTGAAAAAATTCACGAAACCAATTTTTTTTTTATTGAAAAGTATCTAAAAATTCAAGTAAAATTTTCCAGTTTTGTGATCTAGGGTCACTTTTCCTCTGAAAATCTCAAAAATCCAAAAAACGTAGCTCGAAATAGTGGATTTTGGCATATTTAAGCGTCTCCATTCCAATCAGATTAGGATTTATTTAGTTCCTTCATTGTTTATTTCCATGTCTATGTTTTGGACTCTCTCCAAGCATTTTTGCTTAATTTGGATCTATGCCAATGATCTGGACCTAGATCTTTAAAAACTACTATTTTTCAATTTATGTCAAATCCAAGCATAAATGGGCAAAGGCCCTCTTTGAAACTTTTATATATCTCCTCTCCACAGAAAAAACATATAATTTTATTTCCAAGGATGCAAAGATAAAGGTAACAAAACAAAGTAAGATTAAGTTTTCTATAAGTGATGATTTTATTAATGAAGTGGAATTGGATGTAGTACCCCTTTCTGTATGTGGAGTAGTGTTTGGAAGCCCTTACATGTATATGAGGGATGTAATATTCATGTGGAGAGCCAATCAATGTCGACTGATCAAGGATCTAAATTCCTATATCATGAATGTGCATAAAGGAAAGTCAAATATCTCCATGGTAAGTGCCAATCAAGCCAAGAAGTTAATTAGTTCTAGTAAGAAATATGTTTTGATTTTCTTAAAAGAAAATCAGTCTAATGTTGAGTCATTGAGAGTGAAGGAATCCCTAGAGGGGTGTACTAAAGAGAAAAAACATCAATTGGAGGATTTTATACATGCATACAAAGGAGTGTTCCAAGAACCTAAATGGATACCACCTAAGAGGGAATTGGAGAACAAAATACAGTTATTTCTAGACTCCCCATTGCTGAATATTGGGCTATATGGATAGTCCATTATGGAAGAAAATGAAGTGAACAAACATTTGCATCAGTTGTTGGAGCGGGGTGTGATTTTACCAAGCAACTCACGTTGTGGGTCACCCATCATAATTGTTCCCAAGAAGGATGGGACTTGGAGATTGTGTATCAATTATAGGGCATTGAACAAGATTAAACTGAAGAATCAATACCCTTCGCCAAGGATTGATGATCTGTTGGACCAGCTGCAACATGCCAAGTACTTCACTAAGCTTGATTTTAAATCATGATATCACCAAGTATGTGTTAAAGAAGAAGATACCTAGAAGATTGCCTTCAAGACAAAGCAAGGTTTGTATGAGTGGTTGGTTATGCCATTGGGTTTATGCAATGCACCGACTACATTTATGAGACTAATAAATGATTTTTTAAATGCTTATCTAGATTCATTTTTTATTGTCTATTTGAATGATATACTGGTTTATAGCGATACCTGGGAGGAGTGCATATCACATCTTATGTAGGTGTTAGAGACTCTGAAGAAGCACTAGTTGTTGAGCAATCTCAAGAAATGAAATTTTTCTCAGTAGTCTTTGGTCTATTTGGGGTATGTGATTGGTGGAGGGGATATCAAGATAGATCCTATAAATATGGAGGCCATCATGAAAATTCTAGTTCCTACAAATGTCACTGAAGTTAGAAAATTTGTTGGGGAAGCACAATAATTGTGGAAGTTCATAGCTTCATTTTCAGTGGTACCTGCACCACTCCATGCCATAACAACCAATGGTAAGAGTTTCTAGTGGGGGAAGAATCAACATAAGGCCTTTGATGAGATAAACAAAAAGATCATTCAAACACCAATGTTCACACTACCAAAATCGCAAAATCCCTTCGAAGTGGAGACAAATGCAAGTGGGTATGCCATGGGAACAGTACTGGTGTAGGGAGGAAGGCTCGTATGCTATCATTATGAATTACTTCATGGGGGCGATTCTCAAATACCCTACCTACAACAAGGAGCTCTATGCTTTGGTACGAAATGTCAAAAAGTGGAAACACTATCTGATGGGTAAGGAGACTATCATCCACATAGATCACCAACCACTACAATATTTGTAGGCCCAGAGTAAACTACAACAAACCATACATTACAAGTGGATGAGGTTATTACTACAATTTCATTTGGTCACAAAGTACATGAAGGGTAGCACAAACAAGTTGGAAGACATGCTTTCACAACCACCCACATCCAAGATTATAGCTTTGGGAACTTTGATGCACATGGATCCTTTTACCTATGATGCATATAAAGAGGCATACACAAAAGATGAGGAATTCAAGGATGTGGTTTAGTAGCTACAGGTCCAAATTCATATAGAATAAGGTGATGGAAATGTTGAATATCATTTTAAAATGGATTACTTTACAAGCTCGACAAGATCTATTTTCCTAAAGATGAATTATTACAACTTATCAGAGAGGCTCACATCTCCAAGGATGGGTGCATGACATTTTGGTGTTTGGAGGACAATTAATAACTTACAGAGGTGTGTGTATTGACCTAGAATGAAAGAATATGTAACACTATATATTATAGGATGTATACTTTGTTGTACCAATAATCCCAACAACAGGAAAAAAGGTCTACACCATCCCTCACCTATACCCACTCGACCTTGAGAAAGAATTTCTATGGATTTTGTGGGAGGTTTACCAGAACTAGGAAGGGGCATGAGTATCTATTTTTGGTAGTTTAAAGGTTTAGCAAAATGTGCATTCTCATACCTTGTAAAAACACCATCAATGGACAAGAAGCAACAAATAATTTCTTTGAACAAGTTTGGGTGGACTTTGGAATATTGAGGAGCATAATCTCAGATAGGGATACCAGATTTCCTAGTGCATTTTGGACTACATTGTGGGAGAATATGGACACTAACTTGAAGAGGACTACAATATTCCATCCACATATATATGGGTAGATGAAAGTAGTCAACATGAATTTGGTGCATCTTTTGAGGGGTTACAATAAGAAGCATTCAAAGACTTGGGATGAAAATATGATCTATATATAACACTCTTATAACAAAGTAGTCCACACTTGTTAAGAACCAAACATCAATATA
>WSFP011529293.1:0-12125 GCA_009831015.1 Picea engelmannii | reverse complement strand
TCAACAAGGAAAAAGGGATTCAAGGAGGTGTCACTAGGTTAAAATATTGACAAACCCTAAAAGTGACATTGAATAAAATAAACAATTATATTTAAATGGAGTCGGAGGAAAATAATTGATTTGGTAAAAATAGGGGAAATATCTAGAAGGTCCAAAGGAAAAATAAATAGAGGAGCAACCCTTCCCATTGTCATTATGATTTGATATCTTATTGAGTGCTCTTATAGCTATCATATTCGTTGGGGTTTTCGGAAACACCCTTCCACTCCAAGCGTAGTTTCAGTGGTGCAATATCGACCCTAGCTAGACACGAGAGGGATTCATCAAAAATCCTCATTTGAGTTCATTGTGGTGCTTTCTTTCATTCTGAAGAGGTCTTGACGACAGATAAGCTTGCGCAGGGGGTTTGCAACATTTTTCTAGAAGAGATTGATCGTCATGTCTGCAGGTGTTAGGCGGATTTCGTGCACCTATAAAAGTAGGCATCCCCACGGGTTGAGAAAGGGTCATCCCTCGAGGCCCCATTAGTCGCCCCGTAGGCATCCTGCGAGGATCCCTATGAATTGGGGTTTTGCAGTAGCTTGCCAGATCGGCTCTGGGAAGAGACCTGAAGTAGATGGAGGACCGTTCGCAGAGAAAAGGTCACTAGATTAGAGTAGAGGAGGGTTTGCAGAGCCTTCTCTATATGATCTATGTTAATCTATTGTTTGGAACTTTTGTAGGTTTAGTTTCAATGGTGCAATATCCACCCTAGCTAGACATGAGAGGGATTCATCCATAATCCTCATTTGAGTTCATTGTTGTGCTTGCTTTTATTTCGGAGAGGTCTCAACGATAGATCAGCTTGCGTAGGAAGTTTGCAGCATTTTTTCAGAGGAGATTGATCGTCAGGTCCATAGGTGTCAGGAGGATTTCATGCACCTGTAAAAGTAGGCATCCCCATGGGTTGAGCAAGGTTCGTCCCACAAGATGCCTCACAGGCATCCTGCGGGGACCCCTGTGAATTGGGGTTTTGCAGCAGCTCGCCAAATTGGGTCTAGAAAGAGATATAAAACAGTTGGAGGACCGTCTGCAGAGAAAAGTTCACTAGAGTAGAGTAGAGGAGTGTTTGGAGAGCCTTGGCTCCATATATTGGCATTGTTCTAGGTTCCAGTATGTTGCTTTCTAGTAGATTGTGATGTTGTCTAGCAGCCATTAGTTTGTGTTCTTAGTAGTATTCTGCAGTTCTTATTACAACCCTTAGTTATCCTTGCATTGATTTTCCATCCATAATAAGCTGCCATGGTTATCTGCTCTATTCTATGTGTAATGGATATATGATCTATGTTAAGCTACTATTTGGCACTTCTAGCAACAATAATACAAATTGTTTGATAAAATCACACAAAGAAGAATAATAATTTTGGGTAGTACTCATATATTCCCCAACTATCCTAGTTGGGAACATTACACACTATTTTGAGGATTAGAGAATACGCGCAAGAAGTTTTTTTTGTGTTTGTGTGCTTGTTTGCAGGCATTTAGGGTTCAATCATAAAGAAAAGAGGAAAAACATTGTCTTTGTGTTCCTCCTTTTCTTTCTTTTTGTGCATTTCAAGTAGTTATTTTTAGTTGCATTTCTCCTTTAAATTGTTTTTTGGTAGTATTGCATTGTTGTGGTTTTGAAAAGAGAAAAAAAAACATTGGTGTTTGCATTTGCATTGTGTTTTTTGGTTGTTAAAATAAATTGTTCATGCTTTATGCTTGTTTGAAACCAAGTACAATCAAGACAAAGTGTGTCGTTTGCGATTTGAGAGTGTTCTTAAGTTTTTTATGATAAGTGTCTCAAAACATCACAAGCTGCACTATTGTTGCCTCAAGTAATCAATAACCAGTAAAATAAACACTTGATATAAAATCAACTAGACTCTTTTCTTTCTAGAGAAACCAATATAGTCTAGGTGTAAAGCCTTGGTGTAGGATTGGAGAGTAAACTCTCCAAGGATGCGAAATAAACTAGTATTTGACCAGTGAGTGAAAAATCCATCAGTAACAAGGGGCACTTATTGGGAAAGTACCTCCAACACAGGTTTTAAGCAAGAGATCGAGATAAGCAAATGGAGTAGATATCCCCTCTTCACTTGTTTTGGTGGGATTATTGCATGTACAAGAATTTTTGGATCGACGAGGAAATTTCTTGGGGTTACACCACTTCTTTCTAGAGCTTCAGGTCAGGGACTTAGTCCTGCATCTGCTTCCCATATGCATAGTCTTGACTCATGGCTTTTCCACCTAATCGAAAATTGTGAAATGGTAACCTTAGTGACTTTTCGTAGGGTATCACATGGTTGACTATAAGTGGGAAGTGCTTGCAGTACCTGAGACAAATGTATAATCTCCATTTTATCTCCTTGGAGGGTTCTCATATTCATGAGAGTACTTGCACCTTGGGTGATTGTTGTGAGTAGTTTTTCATAACTTTCTCCCTCACCTTCTTTAGATGGTCTTGGGACTTAATCAACCCAATCCAAATCCCATAAGGCTCTCTTGATCATCTCTTTACTACCTTAGATTGAGGTCCTGATAACCCTGTACTGAGCTTTGGGAGATTAGTTTTCCAGTTGATCGATCTCAATATTTTTGTAATTGAGTGCTCTTTGTTTGTTCATTAATCGACCTTAAGCTATATTTTTCTTGTCACTTTCTAATATTTAATTCAAAGTAGTTGATTGACCACTCTTTTGGTCTAGAAGGACCTGAGGTATTTCACCTAAAAGTGTGGAGCCACCTCCTCAAAGGCGAAGGCTGGAACATACTAACTCTCCTTTGCATAATCCAGTAGAAGGGACCTAAGTTGCAATAGACAATCCTGCAAGGGAGGAACCAATGGAAGAAGAGCGCGACAAGGAATAATTATTGATCGAATGGTAACTAAGGGATTTGGAAAATCATATATCGATGTTATGGAGGATTCCATCTCCTTTACCAGAGAAAGATCTTTATCTTGTCAAGCTCAAGAATATTCCCAAACCATTTGCAACAAATTATAATCCACCCCTCACCGGTCCTAATAGTCTTGTCCTTCTGCATGCTTAAACTTTTGAGAATCAAAATCACACTGCAAACCCATTTAAAAAATGGTACATAATGAATAATTCCATTCATACTTTAGGGTTTGGGGGCACCCATACCCCAAGTCAACAATGTTTGGTGGAGGGGTGAATCCTCCCATTCTAAGTGTCCATATGACATCACATTCCCTTCCATGTCTGGATCTTCAAGTGGAGGTACGTTCCCTCCCATGAAATCTCCTAATAGCGGCTTTGGGAATCAATCCTCTATGTTGTATGGTGGTAGTGATTTCTCTTTCAGGATGCCATCGATTGGAATGCCACATGTGGTAGTTAGTACACCCCTTATCTTACCCAATGTTAACATGTCAATGGGGAGTTCTTATACCCCTTTCCTTTCCTTTCCATTTGGAGGGGTCAAATCCCTAAGTTGGTTCCATCTATGGGAAAAAAAACCTTTCTCGACTTTCAACATGCCAATGGGAAGCATTCTATTTCGAGAATGGGAAACTGAATGAGAAAAGGGCTTCCTGCATTTGTCCAATTCCTAGTGGGATTCCCCCAAAACCATATTTTTCAAGTGAACACTCCTTTTGTGCCTAGAAGTGGTTACATTCCAGGTAATTCCTTCATTAGTACAAACCAAATGGTGAGGCAAAATCCTGGAAGTTGGAAGTTGATGATTTCGATGAAGTTGGCCTTTTGACATTGCTAAATTTTATAGATTTGATGAATCTTAAAAATGACCCGGTGTTGCTTGATCCAAGCTGGCCATCGGTTTTTACTAAGTTACCTTTAGACATTCCCAAGTTTGAAGGGAAGTCTGGAGAAGATGTGGAGAAGACCCTGCCAACCATGTCATTAACTTCTATGTCCTATGTTTGTCAAATTCATTGATGGGTGAAAGTATCAAGATCAAACTTTTCTAATGCACCATGACTATAGTTTTCGTGAAATGGTACATCGAGATCCCATGAGCTTCATTTCACAACATTGATCCTTCAACATTGACATTCTTGAACCACTTCCAGTTTCTCATCTGTTAGGAGATGACGATATAGATATTAAACTCATTTTAGTAGGACAATTCCACAAATATCTCTAATGACATCCAAGAATGGCGAGGAAGACGCCAAATGATCAAAGCTAAAATCCCCGATTATTTATTATTGGTTTGGTTTCGAAGTATTTATTGCCTTATATTACCAAGGATGTTTCTTTGTTAGAAGTTGCGATAGAGGAACATGCAATTTTTAGAGTTCAACATTTATATTTAGTTTATTCACAATCTAGGGTTCTTTATGAGATTTTTCCTAATGCACCAAGGGTAGAAATGAATCCCACTAGGGTGAAAGTAGGACCACACACCGATGGTGTGTTTGGTTCCATGGAAAGTGTCGTGGGAAATTAGGTTACGATCTAGATGAGATAAATGTCTTTGTATCCACTTGAGGTTGCGCAAAGTGCTGCTACTACCTCTGCTCCTATTCAATTTTCCAACGTCCATACTATTCATACATCTAAGCCTAAGGGTAACCAACAAACTGGAGGAAAAAAGAAGAATAAGAACAAGAACAATGATAGAGGGAATAACACTAACAACAACAATGCTAGTGAGGGCAAGAAGGAGAAGAAAAAGGTCAAGTTTACATGCAAGTTGTGTAAGGAAGACCATATGACTCACCAATCCCCCAAGTTGGAGGAAACCCAATGATTATTGGTGTAGTAGGATTCCCACCAACAACTTTCCATCTCAAAGAATCCTTTCTCTTTGAAAGGGAAACAAATTGTTGCTATAATTCCTAACAACCTTGGACTTCCACAAGGGGTAACTCGTCAAATATGGTCATGTGTGAATGAGACATAAATGTCTATACTTCATCTCATAATTATGATGCTCTTAAGACTATCACAAGAGGAAAAGAAACATCCACATATGAACTACCAAACCCTATACACATAGAGAACTGATAGTTTATGTGATGCAAAGCCTCCCCAAAGGTGTATTGAAACAATCGATGCATAATCCTAATGGTTAAGCTGCTCAAAACTATAACATTCTTGAAGATCTGGTCAAAGCTCCATGTGTTATGTCTTTCTTGGAGGTCCTCCAAAGTAGCCCCATGCAACTAAAATCATTTCTATCGACAATTGTTGCTTTCGATTCTAGGGATTCTCAGTGTTGAATTTTAATACGTAGCTCATGCACATGAAGTTTATTTCAATTTAGCATGTACTTGAACCATAAACAATGCAATGATACCATATACAATAGTTGCAGTTACCAAGATCACAAGAAGAATAACCATACACAAGAACACAAGAGTTTATCCTGGGAAAACCCTTCTCAATCAAGGGAAAAACCCAACAATACTTTTCTATAGAGTCAAGAGAAGATCCCCCACACCATAAACCCTATAGCACACAAGAGGGTGCTTCTTTGACCTAGAAACTTACGCCTAAGAGAAGTGCACACTTCATCCATACACATAGCTTGAGAGAAGGTTACAATGAAGTGTGAGAGAGTGATCCACAATGGGGATCTGCTCTCTTATATATAAAATAATTAACACACCAATAGGTGTGTCTATTGGCAAATAGGGCCAAACTGTACAACTAAGAAATATAATTAATCTTTCACACAATATTAATTGTCTTTACATGGTGGGGTCAACTTGTACCCTTTACAACACAATTAGGGTTTACACATTAATCTTACTCTTAGACAATATAGCAAGGATCTCTCTCATCCTCTAGTGCTCAACCACTAGGGACATGTCCACCTGTGCTCAGCCACAGGGGCGTCACTCTCAAAAGATCAACTCAACTAAGTCCATAGGAGTACCATCTGGAGAGCCATCTCAAGTAGAGTCAACTAAGTCCATATGAGTTTGACAGGAGACCATGTCAAGTCATCTCAACTCAGTCCAGAGGATCACGACAAGAGACCACACATCATCTGAACTCAGTCCAGAGGAGTATGACACACCCATTGCATGGGATTTCTCATAGATGTGTCAACTCAGTCTAGAGGAGAACGATCTGGAGAATGCCTCATGAAGCTGCAATCATCAACACTCCCTCTTAGCTAGGGAGGCATTCTCCACCAGTCCAAGTCTCTCATAGAGGCACTCAAACTTCGTCCTGGCAAGCGGTTTGGTGAAGATATCTGCAACCTTCTCATGTGTAGAAAGGTACTGCACATGTACTGCTTTCCTCTGTACCATATCTCTCATATAATGGTATTTGATCTTAATGTGTTTCGATTTATTCTGAAACACAGGATTCTCTGAGAGATTCACATAACCTTGGTTATCGGAATGGATAATGGTGGAATCCATCTCATGACCAAATAAGTCTACAAGGATCTTGCGAAGCCACACTGCTTCACAGACTGCCACACATAATGTAATGTACTCTGCTTCTACAGTACTCAAAGCCACAAAAGTTTGTTTCCTGTTGCACCAGGAAACCATGGCAGATCCTAAAGTAAAATAACAACCAGAGGTGCTCTTCCGGTCCACTGCGCTCACTACCCAATCTACATCGACATATCCCTACAATCTCATGTCTACACTGGAGGCATATCTCAGGCCATAACCAATTGTGCCTCGTAAATATCTCAACACATGCTTCACTGCTATCCAGTGTGTCTGTCTCGGCCGAATCATAAAGTGGTTGGGTACACTCACTGCATAGCATATATCAGCTCTGGTGTTAACTAGATACATCAATGATCCAGTTGACTATCTTTAAAGACGTGGATCAATATCGCCTGAATCAGAAGAAGCCTCGTTCATGTTCTTCAAATTCATCACCATTGGTCTAGGCATGGACTTGCAGTCTGTCATCCCGATATTCTTCAAAATATCCACTATGTATTTTCCTTGGCTAGGAAAATCTTATCAGTCCTTTGCTATACTTCTAGTCCTAAGAAGCAGTGCATCATACTAAGGTCCTTCATCTCGAATTCATAAGTCAATGCATGCTTGTGTTCATCAATAATACTTTCTGAAGCGGTGAGGAATAAGTCATCAACGTATAGGACCAAAATCAGGCACTCGTCACCAACAATGTTGTAGTATAGGTTGGGATCAATAACACTCTTGCTGAAGCCCAAACCGATCAAGTATCCATCAATCTTCTCATACCAAGCACGAGGTGACTACTTTAGTCCATACATGGCTTTCTTCAACCTGCACACATGAGACTCCTTCTCATGTGTCACGAATCCATCTGGATGCTTGATGTAAACTTCTTCCTCAATCTCACCATTGAGAAAGGTTGTCTTTACATGCATATGATGTAGTTTCCAACCCATGGGTGAATCTAGGGAAATAATCGTATAGATGGAAGTGTATCATGCAAGAGGAGCAAATGTCTCCTCATAATCTATTCCCTCCACCTGAGAGAATCCTCTAGCCACAAATATCGCTTTGTACTTCTCAACACTTCCATCAGTTGCATGTTTGATCTTATAGATCCACTTGGAAGTCACTACAGACTTCCCTGTTGGTCTTAGAACAATATCCCACACATCATTCTTCATGGTGGAATGATACTCTTGCGTCATGACATCTTTTCAAACCTGTTGACTTGATGCTTCTCCATGACAAGAAGGCTTAGTGTCAATGATGTGGCTCATAGATGAAATATAGCTTGAAAATATCTGTGGTCTCTTACTCTCTCAAAATGTGCCACAAGGAGCTGCATGTCCCTCTACCTCCTACAGAGTCTGTCGAGCCCAATCATGCCTCTTATGGCCTAGTGCAATGTCTCTAGGAACATCAACTGGAGCTATGGGATAAACTTGATCAGTAAATGTCTCCCTTTGAACTGTTGAAGGGGGAGAAGGTACTGTCTCTTCATTCTTTTCGCTGTCAATCTCCATCTGAGATTCTCTGGATCTTCGAAAGGCTATTTCTTCCTCAAAGGTGACATCTTTGCTAAGCTCGATTTGTCTCTGACCAGGGATGTAGATTCAATATGCCTTCGAATATTCACTGTACCCCACAAATCTATCCTTTCTGTCTAAAGGGTCTAGCCTTGTCCTCTTTTCCTTGGGTACATGAATGTATACTGGACACCCAAATATCCTGAAGTGTCCAACCTCATGCTTCACTCCAATGAAAGCTTCTTCCGGAGTCATGTTCTTCAGAATTTGATGAGGACTCCAGTTCTGAACATACACAGCTGTCATGGATGCCTCTACCCACAGAATCATAGGTAGATTCTGATCACATATCATCACTTTGGTTGCCTCAATAATGGATCTTTTCTTCCTCTCTGCAACCCCATTCTGCTGAGGGTTATAAGAAACAATGTACTCCCTCTTCATCCCTACCTCAATACAAAAATCACTAAAATCCATGGAGGTGTACTCTCTTCCATTATATGATCTCAACACCTTGATTTTCGTCCCGGTCGGGTTCTCAACCTGAGCTTTAAACTCTTGAAATCTCGCAAGGACTCCATCCTTCGTCTTCAAGAAGTAAATCCACGTCTTCCAAGAGTGATCATTGATGAAGGGAAGATACTACAAATATCCTCTCAAGGAAGCAAAAGTCATGGGTCCACAGACATATGTATGTATCAAGTCCAAGATCCCCTTGGGTCTACTGTCACTGCTCGAAAATGACCCCTTGACATTCTTTCCAAGAGCACAACCTCTATAAACACCATCATGTTGAATATGTATCTCTGGAAGGCATGTTACCATCTTCCCCAGAGTGGGAAGGGCTCTGTAATGTAAATGAGCAAGTCTCCTATTCCATATCTCTTTCAAGCTAATAATATCATGTAACAGGGCCTGGACTGGTCGTACATTCAATCTGTACAAACTATTTTCTCAAATGCCAATCACCCAGGCATAATCCATGTGTGAGTTCTTATGCCACTTAAGAACTTTTCCTTCAGAGAAAGTAACCTTGTAGCCTTTATCCTCTAAGGAAAAAACAGAGACAAGGTTCTTCTTCATCCTAGGTACATATAGTACCTCACTTAATTGAAGTGGTATGTCAGAGTCTAGTTGGAAGGTAGAAGTTCCAACTCCCTTCATAGAATATCTGGCATTATCACTAAGTACAACATGTAGATGAGGTTCTTTCTCTATAAGATATGTAAGATGTTCTCTATATCCAGTCGTGTGTCTGGAAGCACCACTGTCAATCAACCAAATATCACTATTAGTAGGAATCGTACCTGAGAGTGTTGATATGAAGAAGAATGCTTCATTTTTTATGTCTTCATCTCTCTGATGTGGTTCTGGATCAACATCGACAGTGGATGCTTGTTGTCTTCCTTTCCTCTTGGTAGGAAAATCTCTTGCAATGTGTCCATACTTGTCACATCTGAAACACTGAATCTTTGAATTGTTTTTTTTTTATGTTCATGACCTAAAGCTGCTGAAGTTTTCTTGTCTTTGAATGATTTGTTGAAACTTCTTCTATTTCTTCTGCCTCTCTTTGCATGAGAAGTAAGAGCTTGATTGTCATCGTGATGGGAGTCTTGCACTCCTATGGCTATAAGTATGCTTTCCTCATGAGTGCAGTCTGTCCATAGATGATCAAACTCAGGTAGATCTGCTCTTCCACTAATACTTTGAATAAATGGTTCCAAATGTCTTGGAATATCATTAAGAGTAGTCATGACAAGTTCTCTGTCTGTTATGGTTTCTCCAATGGCACCTAACTGATCTCTGATCTCTGAGATCCTCATGAAGAAGGTGGCAATGGTCTCGGTTTTCGTCATCTTGATATTTTGAAGCTGGTGCTTCATTGTAAGGGCTATGTTTGTGTTGTTTCTCTCAAAAATCTTCTTTAATGCATCATACATTTCATAAGTTGTCTTCAAGGTAGAAATACGAGGTAGTATATGATCTCTTACTGAATAGATGTTTGTCTTCCTTGCTTTGACATCGTCTTCCTTCAAATCAACCTTCTCTTCATCGATTGTTGTTTCTGGTAGAGTCTTTTCTATCAAACTAAATAGATCATTATATTATAGAGTGATTTGTAGTCTTGATTTCCAGGAGCTGAAGTTGCTTGATCCATCAAGCCTATCTTCCACCAAAGTTTTCTTCATCATGGTTTGCAGATTCTTCACCAACCCTAACGACTAGGCTAGAAAACCTAACGGCTAGGCTAGGATATAAACCATAGGTTTCGTTGTACTTATGATTTCCAACAATAATCCTTTGAAAGTCAAAAGAACCCTGGTGAGCTGCAAAAATTCCTACAGTGAACTGCAGAAATCCTAGAGACCGAAATTTTGTAGAAACCCTAGAAACCCTAGGGGCCAAAAATAAAATTTTCTCTGATTTGCAATTTGAGAGTTGCAGGAGGTGCGCTGAAGGAGGCCGTACACAAATGTGAAAGAATTAGTCCCAACACTCAAGTGGAAGGTTAAAAAACTAGAAAAAATAAGAGGGTCATTTTTGCAGTTGCAGTAAGAAGGTGACGATTGGCTTGAAAAAGCGCTGGAGGGATTGTGCAATGGTTCTTTAAGGAAATCTGCTCTGATAACATGTTGAATTTTAATGCTTATCACATGCAGATGTAATTTATTTATATTTAGCATGTAATTGAACCATATACAATGCAACAATACCATATACAATAGCTGCAGTTACCAAGATCAAAAGAAGAAGAACAACAAGTTAGTCAATGAATTTGGATAATCTAGGGTTAGTAGAAGTTAGTAAATGCTCCAAGGAAGATGGTTTGAAAGTTGTTTGATCAATCAATCACTTGTAGTGAGTAGACTAGTGCTTTTTAGGGTAATGGAGTCAATGATAATGAGACGAACAAAATTCGCTCACACGAGAATTATCCAAAATACTTGGAATATAACATAATAATCCATGTAGAAACAATGTATAAAATATGAATAGATGAGATGATATACAATTGAGAATGAGGGCTTGTTTATATACCCACTTAGGGGTGCCCTTAACCAATATTCATGTCCTTTGAGACATGTCCTTTCATTATTAATAGTTATTATTTATTAATTAATTATTATGTTATGAATATCTATTTATATGTATATTTATGTTCATAACACTGCCTTCCCCTTAAAAATGCTTTGTCCTCAAAGCATACTTTATGGAAGACTTATCTCTTGCTCTAGCTTGTAATTATTGTCTCATGCTTCTTCATTATTGAGTTAGTAATTGTTGAGGACCTGAGATGATAGGATCTTCTAAGCGTTGAGCATAATTGTCGAATTGTAAAGGAGTTTGCCCATCCTAATTCAATCTTCTACGGATTTGGGTTTTTGTAGGGTTCTTGGAAAGAACTTGATACATTTCTACTCCCATGATCGCTATTTTTACCCACACTTGTAGTGGAAGTAATATTCTTTGACATAGCGGTTATTTGTTTTTGTTGATACATTGATTGGTTGAAGTATCGATCTTTGGGATTAGGATGTCTATAAGGCATTCTTGCAACTTAATCTTTACTTCGTATACTTGTAGCTTTTCTTGATTAACTTTGGGAATTGAGTCTTCTTCATACCCCTGGACTGTTTCTTCTTCGACATTTGAAGACTTCTTTATATGAGTTGTAAGGTTGAATAGATCTGTATTAATTCCTTTATCTAGACTTGGGAATTTTACATCTAAAGACTTTTCTAGCTCCATAGGTTCAGTCATTGTCTCTTTATCGACTATTGATGTTTTGTGATCTATCTCTTCTTGTAAAGACTTCTTATCATGCTTAAGTCTTTTAATTTGTGTTAGTAAATGTTGATTATGTAGTTTTAATCGCAAAATTTCTTTTTTATCTTCTGACTTATCATCTTTATTTTTTGATTCTAGATTCTCCTTTTTTTCATCCTTTAAGATTTTAATTTGTTCTAGTAAATTTTGATTAAGGTTTCTTAGGCAGGAGATTTCTTCCTTTTCTTCAGTTGATTTCTCTTTGAGACCTTGATTTTCTTGTTCCAACTTTTGAAAACAATGCTTCTTCTCCTTAGACTTCATGATTTTTGCAAGTAGTTTCTGATTATGATTTCTTAGGCGAGAAATCTCTTCGTCTTTTTCAATGATTATCTTGTCACTTTCTTTATGTC